>VYYJ01001482.1:0-30372 GCA_021029165.1 Cyphoderus albinus | reverse complement strand
ACCAGAATGACGTACGCAGGGTACCAAAATAATAATAAATAATAATACGTTGCACTAATGCAAACAGACATTCCCCATAATGACTATCTATGAGTAACCTAAATATGAACACGAAGGGAAAAAGTGGCACTGTCTAATAATAAAGTAAAATTGAACAGAAATGGGCCTCGTCTGCCCGTATGCTGCTATAAACCAAATATGTTTATGTATGTATGTGTCGATGCCGAGTTCCTGAGTACCCGCAGATGAACAAAGTAAGCAGTAAGTAAAGTAGCGGCAGCTGCCACTGCATTGTGGACCATGCAACAGTAAAAATCATTCGAAAGATTGAAATAGCATAAATGATGAAATGAACGAAAAGAATAACTTGCTCAATGTATTAATACATATGCAGCAGTTTTAGATTACCTATGTGCATTTCATTGTATCTTTCTAAAGTAAGTGTACATATGTATAAAACTGATCTGCTTTTCCCCTACTTTACCGAGAGCGTGTTTTGCGGTGGAAAATGCCTTTTTCTTACATACATTAATACACAACTCATGTTTATCTTTCAAAAGTAGAAACTGTAGCCAAAAAGAGAAGAAGCCGCAAAAGAAAAGAATAACTGAAGGAATCAGCAGTAACTTAGCAGGAGTCCCTCTCAAAACCATAATACGTAATAAAAGAGCCACAAAGCGAGAAGTGCGCATTTTTTATAATAAAAAAACTGTAGCTTATCTAGGTAGCTAATAATACGAACGGCAGGATTAAGGATAGAAATCAACATTTCCCTTGAATCTGTATCTTCATCTTTACAACACAATATTATTATCTTGCTTCGTCGTAATTTTTAATTCTAGAAAAAATTCTGCTCGTCCTTCAATTCAAAGCTCTTATCAGCATACTCCTCGGATAACACCGAGAAACTTTGAGTTGCAAAAAAGCAGTTTTTCTTTACATTTGTGCAGGTGCAATTGCAATGCGCACACAAACCTTGGCTCACTCTCCGCTACATTTTTTTTCTGTGCATTAACAGTTTAATTTAACTTTGCAAGTTCACATTCTCCTACGACGAATTACTGATAGTGTTTAAGTGAGCTGTTGCGTTTCTCTCAGTTCTCTTGACCTGACTTGTCTCGTGTCCACTTTGACAAGGGGAGGTGCTCGTGCTCAGCTAATTTTAAGATACTACAAAACTACTACTGTCTACTGTTTGAAACGTTTTTGTGTGTTTTCGTGTTATTTATGATTATTACATAGCAGTGAATTTAAGGATTTAATACACACATAGAAGTAAGTACGGTTTGATATTTTTAGCAGTGGTGTTTATGATTACGGGAAGAAAGTGTTTGTAAGACGTAACATCTCATTCTTATCAAAACAACAAAATACCTAAATCTGAAAGGTGGCAACCAAACTGACGTTTGATGGTAAAACAATAGCACATTGCAACACAATCACAGATTAACCATTTATGTTCACGTTTTTAGACATTTTCTTGATAAATCGTACGTAGCTGCCATTCATTTCTAAATACTTGATACTCGTGATTCAGTTATTGCCATTTCACTTGACTTTTAGTTGAATTCCCTATTAATATGATAAAGTAGCCAAAGTATTTTCAATACTCTTTGATTTTTGAAAGTTTTTCTTCCAATTCTGATAACGTAACAATATTGTAACAGAGGTAGGTTAAAGTGGCTAGCACATAAAAAGCTCATTGGCTTCAAAATACCTTTATACATACAAAATGAAAATACGATGGACGAATGTGTACAATTTTTGTAGCCTGAGTTTTTACTTTAAATAGAGATAAATTAAAATCATATAAGGAAAGGATAAGGGAAATGTATATAGAGTTATCACACTCGAGTAGTAAACTGAAACACACACACACGCCAATATCAGATGGGCTTGGACATGGGGATTCGTGAAGTAAAAAAAGAATGAATAAGGCCCATTATTATTATTACCTTATTTTTATTATTACAGCATATCTGAACTAAGGTTGCAACTTGCAAGCCCCATTGTTGCACATGCATAGTTAAAATATGTGTGGTGTATGTATAATGTTATTATACACAACTTCAGCCATTCACTCCTTCTGCTCTTGTTTCAAGAAAGATTGTTCCTTTTTTAGCAAAATTTTCTTGCGTACGTACCGCAATAACGAATTGATAAGCACATTATTATACTCACGCATGTTTTCAAATACTAGCTGAGTGCCTATACATTCATATTTATTCTCTCTTTTATTTCTCTACTTTAGCAGCTGAACTGTGAAAGGAAAAAGTCAGTTTCCGTTCAGGTTTTCCTTTTACAACATTCAAAACGCAGTGCATTGCAATTGCAGCAGCAGCAAGGAACATTTTCTTTCTGAAAAAGATAACACTTCAACTTTACATACAGCATCTGCTCCTAACAAAGATCTGAACAGAGACTTTGTATTGTACAAACTCCGCATTCTTTTCCTTGTTCGGCTTTTTCAGATGTAATCCGTCCGTTCGTCCATCCGTCAAAAAATAGATACTGAGAGCGAGCACACTAGAAAATTTCAGAGCATACAGTAAATACCGTACGTTTTTACTTTTTACACATGTACAAACTTACTTTTTCTCATTTCGTGTAAACCAGTTCAGTTGAAGTCAAGCTTTTTCAGAGTGAGGAGGAAGAAGCTTGGTGGAAGCAAACAAAAAATCTAACTGAGACTTTTTTTTCTGGCCAGCCTTTCCTGTCAGTGCAGGCAGAAGAACTTCCACTTAACGACAACTGGCTACAATAAGTTTAAACAAAACTCAAGTGTGCAATAATACCGAGTAAACATTTTTTTGCTACGAAACTAGATCCGTTTCACTATTTGTAACAGTTTTGCTCAATAATTAAAAAAAAAATTTTTTTGGTGATTCAAAAAGGAAGAAGGAAAATAAAACGCGAATGAATTAACCTGCCATTATTTGCTTACTTAAAGGCGAAAATACCTTTTGGTTTTCAATAGGCAATAAAACTATAACTGCAATTTTCAACTAACTGTTTTCATTGTGCTACGAAACGAGTGAATTGGAACGGGAAAATTTGAGAACCTTTTTCTGCGGATTGTTATTGGATTAGAAAAGCTAAAAAAGGTATGTACTCAAACAATCATTTTATTGCTTGTTCACTTACTCATTTTTGCACTTACCAAACTCATTAAAAATGCACTTCAGTCAGAGTCATTTACATGCAATGCTTCAGACAAGACAAGCTTTAACCAATTCAACTGAAACGCATGCAGTTAAGCATTCATTGCCATTGCCACTGTGAGTGTCAAATCAACACTTCCTTAGAACAACATAAATAAATCATTCATTCATTTTTTCCCATTCATTCACTAAAATCATCCTGAGTAACAAAATCAAAATGCAGTCATAATCGTGTGTAAGGGGATTTTCAGATTAAGGAATGTCATTTTCCTTGTAAGCAAGGATGTAATACGATAGCATGAACAACGATGATTTATTGCGACTGCGGCTTGCTGGCTAAAATTCCTCAAATGCCATTTCTGTAGCACTTTGGTAGCAACTAGAGCTCCCATATAAAACGGTCTTCCTGTTTAATCAATCCAAATTTGTTTAATGGGATCATCTCGCATGGTGCATTTTTATTTTCAGCCATATTAAAAGCTCTTGGTTCAGATTCATTTCATATTAATTGCCATAAATAAACCATTTGTGGCATGTACAAAAAGAGTTTTTTTTCACGCACTTGACATTTGGGAATGAAATGATAACAGGATCGGTTTAGAATTGAACGAGAAATCTCGAAGAGAACGACGCTGACGGAAAAAGTTTTTTAAATGAAATGCGATTACTAAACTGACTCCACTTCACTATCTTTTTCCTTATGAATGATGATGGTGATGACCCGGCTTTCCCAAACAAAGCAAATGACAGCCGCCGTGTTTACTTTGCCTTTTCCTTTTTCGAATTGTTGCTAATGTGTGTAATATAAACATTTAGCTAGCAAGCAGGAAAACCGTATTTATTTATGTATGAATAAATGAACGACGCTTGTTGACTTTGATTAAAATTATCTTCATTCATTAAATGGCCGCTTTCATAGTTTATTTGTGGTAGACGCAAACTCATTTGCTTTTATGTTTTGTACATTTTGGACTTTCTCCTCCACATTAAATGTGTTTCTTTATAGAACTTCAGCTAATAAAATTGTGAATTAATAAAATAATAATGACCAGGGAAAATGTTTGCTTGTCGAGTGCCTGTATAAGTAAACAGAGCAAGTGAAAATGGAAAATAAAAGTGTATTTTATTCGGCTTATTTTATTTTTGGGTAGAAAATATTTAACTTTGTTTGTCCTTGTCACTTGTATTCGGCTTTTTCACGAACGCTCCAGCAAAACAGGAATGTGCGATTTTTTCTTTGTTTGTATTTTTTTTTGCAAATCTGGAAAGTAAATGTGACTTGCATTTGCAATGGGCTAATTTCCTCTTTTTCTGTTGCACAGTTTCCGCTGATTCATTCAGTTCGCAAAAAATAAACAATAACATCAGTTTTATGTGTGACCATCGTTGCACTTACTTTTACTTTCATGAATGAAATGAAATGACTTCTACAGAAGCACAAACTATAAAAACAACGATTGTTGCAACACTGAGCAAAGCTGAGTACGTATGTATTTTTGCAACCATTCGGTTCCTCCAGACCGAATCAGAGTCATGCGACGAGCCATGAGCCATTTTATTGCATGAGGTTTCGTATAAATACTTTCCTTTGTTTGATCTGTGCATTGAACTTCCACACATACATGAGAATTAGAGGGATGTGATTGTCATCTGCCCATCTACTCGCCATAAAATTTTTAACAGGCGAATGAAAATGAATTGATGTTTAGTTTTTAAATTGAAGCTGTTTTATTGCATTGCGCTGTCCCTCGTAGTCACAGGCTGACAATTTTTATGGTCACATTGGCTCAGTGAATTTTGTACAGACTTTCTCTAGGGCTAGTCAAACCATTGATTGATTCTGGGAGGATTAAATGAGTCAACACATTCCATCCTTGATCAACTAATCCTAGCTGACAACTAACTACTGTAGATACAAAAGCTCCATACCATAAAGAGAAAAGTAATGAAATGCAATAAATTTAAAAGTGAAGTCAAACTTGCTACCACTACAACGCCACACACGGCGCTATCAAATTGCCACAACACAAAGAGCATAAATCTAACAAGGTGTAACATGTCTGAGCAGTCGTGTCCGTAAGCATGTTTCTTTCTACTAGTAATGTAATCTGATTTGATCAGACCAAGCCAAGAGAATGGAATTTTCGCAAATTCTTTTTCACTTTTACTTGATTGACTTCTATGGTATGCCAGTGAGACTAACATTGAGCCAAATAATTTTGTGCTGCTAACTAAAAGCTGAGTTTAGTTTACATTTTAGAATTTAATCACAAATCATAAGAATCTGATAAAGTAATCATGTATGTATGTGGCAAAGCACGATAGATATGCGAAGCAGCATGATTTATGTAAGCTCGAATTCCTTCACTTTGTTCAACTCCGTGTAAATAGGTGAATGAAAAAATCCGATTCGATTTGGCTTGCGGCAATGACATTGTTAGGCTAAAAGCATCAATCCAAATCGAACTAGGCATGTTTAGTAGAAATGTACACACAAAAAGGAGATTAACTGCTCTAGAGACTAGAGAATGTTTTTCTGTAAGGTGTTTGGCTTCGCTCACATCACGGTCTGGGGAAACTTTGATTGGGTGATTTAACTGTAGTTCAATACCTAATAAATACATATAAAAAATTCTTTCCATCTTTTTGTTCACACACAAAAAATACCTTGTGGAAAATCAAATAGAAACTATTTTTATTATTTAACAAATCAAATGTCAGATTGAGGCTGAGAATCAGACGAAAACATTGAGTAAGCCATTGTTGTACTTTGAAAGACTAAAAAAATATCCCTGGTGCACGATTAAACGATAAAAAGCAAAGAAGGCTCACAAATCAAGGTGCACTTTCAAACGCTTTCCAGGTGTTCCCTTTATTTCACTCTCTAAAATTTGAAAGCTAAAAATGATACATGATGGTAAATGATGCACGAATTATGGATGGACATATTTACATTGCGTTAGACTTTCTGCTTTGCTCTTCACTTCTCATCTCATCTCATGTGTGCTCCAAAGTGGAGGAGGGGAGGAAATTCTGTCACGTCGGGATTAAATTGCTATGCTAATGTTTCATTGACATCGACAAGAAAGAGCACGTATTTTATGTTATGTTTATAATGTAATGTTACATTGTTCGGTTCAGTTCAGGATGACTTGACATTTTCCAAATGACACTATCTGAATCATGTGGGGGTGGTTGTAGATATGGATGACAATGGCAATTGCATTGCCTATTTAGTCACAAAAATAAGCCATCAAAAGTTCACATTCCTCTAAAGTGGTGCTTTACGTAAAATATGAAATGTTCCACCTCAAAATTGACAAAGTACAGCTGCATTTTATTTTATTGGACAGGGAAAAAAGTCCTGTCACAACTCCAACGGTACTTTCGAAGGATCCGTCCACTACAAGAGTCATTCTCCAGAAGTAAAATGAACCTTGGTTCCTTCCTTCCTGCTGTCAGTACTTAAGATTTTTTTTGGCACAAACACACATATTATAGATACCAACGATCTACAGACACCGGAATTGAAATTTGTATCCGATGATGATAATGATTGAGTTAATAGTGGATGTGGACGGAAGGAAGTGTTTTGACTCATCCTGTCCCATCTCAAATTCTCTTGCCTCCCCTGCCTATTGATGCGTGTCACTATAAAGAACATGATCAAACTGCCTATGTTTTCATGCAACATTGACTGCGAATATTTCTGCCCCGTTCGCATGTCTGCTACAAATAATCATTTATTCTATTTCATTCAGTAACTAGAAGAGAACTGTGGGAAAATAGAATCAAGGCAGTTAAGACAGACAAACTGTTTAAATGCAGCAACGTCATCATTTCATGTCGTTATCGAGTAGACTATCATTTCTTTTGTGTGTATTATGTCAAGGACAAGGATTAGCCCATGGATGTAGTAAACGTGACCTACCCTCTTTTTTTCCAGAGGAATAATAAAATACGAGCGTTCATTACAACACAATATTTTCCAGTGGTAAATCCCTTGGGAAAAGGGAAACTTGTCTGTACTTATTCAGTGTTCCAATACTGTAAACAAACATGAGGAGATACGTAATACATTTTTAGGACTCTCGTGGTGTGTCGTTGTCATCTTCGTCGTGCCTCCCCTCCTTGTAAAACTCGATGTACGTACCTATGCCATGTCTCATCATTATATTTATCGCCCGAGACTCGAGACATTATTATGATTGTGTTGTAAGGCAGAAAGTACAATATTTACTACAATCATATCATTCCAAACCAGTTCACTCACTCTCATCTTTCTTCATTACATTTCCCTTCGATTCTGGAACATCATGAAGGATGCGACGGGAAAATTACCCATTTCATTCGCTTTTCCTTCATTTACTATTCGTTCCTCCAACCTTTCCATATTTTCCTATCTTGTGTCCCAATAAAGTTTGCAACCACGAAAACTTTATTTTTGTTTATCATGTTTCTCCAAAGACCTTCTACGTATCTACACCACATCATCATTAATATAGTAATAATAATGTTCTTCTACTGATTGGCCCTTCCTTACAATAACCGAGCCACTTCCACTCTACTTAAAATGCGTTTCTCCCTCCCGATTGTTATGCGTTTGTTCAAATGCAGATTGCTATGATGAAGCATAAAAATAATTCCAAAGCTTTAACACATTCATTCCCATTCTCTCCCGTACTTTCCACTTCATATTCCAGACGCGCTCCATTCCATTGCGGCACGTTCTTCTAATCGAAGTGCGAGGGAGAAAGAGAGAGAGAAAAAAGTGGAGTCGGCCACGGCCAGCGACCATCGAGGGACACAGGCGCAATGGCAAAGGGAGATCGTCAGCCAGCCGTCATCAGATGGGAATAGAATGTGTCTTGTGTTAGTACATAGTAGAGTGCGTTGATGGAAAACAGCAATTCTTTGGGAAAGGGCTTTGACTTTTACGTTACTGTCTGCACTGCTCCGTCTGCATTCTCCCATGTTTCACTTTCATTTCATGCAACTCCACTTGTGCTTGCATCCCTCCAATATTTTTTGGAAGTGGTGCTAAAGCAAGAGCTCAGGCAATTGGAATAAATCTAAAAATCCTTAAACTTTTATTGTGTGCACTTTTTGTCATAGTGCAGCAGAGTAGATTCTTTTCCTTACGTTGTTGTGAAGGAGGTTATCCAAAATAGTTCCCTACTCCCCATTCCCATGAAGTTGTCATGTAGTGGTAGTCGAGAGAGGACTTTCCCCTTTTTCATCGTCCTTCCCTTGAGGTTCAGTTGAGCTGAGAAATGAATTTTGTTCAAAGTCGAATTCTAATGTAAACCCTATGCAATGTACATAGGTTTACATGTTATGTAGAAAAGGGCAAATATGGGAATTGTTACTTTTATTATAGATGGATGAATGAAATGAGGTAGTGAAACGTACGTGTGGATCCTTCTCAAAAATTATTTTCTCATTTGCTAGCTTGAATGTGAGCTCACGAAGAATTCCACTGTTTTCTTGTTATGCGTTCGCATCTACTTCAAGTGTAAACGTGCAGACAAGCGTTTACGACACGTACCTTAGTTAGATCTAACAAAACGAAAGCTGAGCCTGAGCCTGATGCTATTTGTTGTGTTGTGGGTGTGTGTCCAATAATACGTTTAGGAGTTTCAATTCAATATTATCCTTCTACTTCTCGATGTGATGTGGTGAGTGCGGCCTGCTCTTGGTTCGGATGTTGGAGGTGATTTTTTTCTGTCAATCCTTTTCTGTTTACACGTTCTTAAGCAATGCGATGGAATGACGAGGAAGAGACTTCCAGCAGAGCGGAGAATGAAAGGGGTGTTTCTCCAGTCTCGGTTCGATCTTCTCCAGTGAGGAAGAAAAATGATTACAGGATTGTTCCTTATAAGGAAATGATTCATGTGCTGCGTCTCCTTCTTTTCTCATTTCTTGCACCTTCTGCTTTTTACACGACTTATTTAAATAACCAACTTGCTGAGCACGATCGATCGACCACTTAACTTTGGTTTAGGGACGCTTTTTCATTCTCTAGTTAAACTACCATTCTAGTAAATATCATGTAAAGCTGATGAAATGAAAAAGCGAAGCAAACATTATACCGATAACATTGAGTACATACGCAATGAACTATTAAATGTACTGATAAAGAGTCTGGTCGGTGCATCTGGATTGTTACATAACAAAATAGAATAATAATCCTTTTAAATAAAATGTTTCGTAGTGGATGCGAGGCAGCAAGGAACGAAAGTGGTTATTGGTTTTATTTTATCAGCTTCCGTTTGTGGTTTCTGTATGGTGCGTACTTTTAATGAGATTGCGTTTTCCCTGGAAAATGTTGTTAAAACTGGCTACTGCTTGCTTACATTTTACCATTTTTGAATGCATGTTTTTTCTTTTATGGAGCAACCTAGAGAGAGACAAAAAAGGAAGTGTCCGACAACCACAAAGAAGCCACATTCGATAAGTGAGACGAAATAAATACTGCATTCATAAAAGATAAGGCGGCGAAAGCCACTTTGCTCTTGCACCTTTTTTCTTTCTTTCATCGTCGTCTCCACTTTCATTTCGTGTAACATTAATGATATGCCTCTGAGCATACAAAAATACAACAACACTTCATAATAAAATCAGTGCAGCAAGAGCAAAAGCAAACGCAGTAAAAGATTTTTCACTCTAACAAAACACCCATCTATATTCCGCTTAAGTGTGTTTTTTCGTGGAAAAATCAAATAAAGATGGCAAGACAAGTTGAGTTGAGTCACTTACACGCACAGGGAATATTCTCGGATTTCCACGAAAAAGAAAAATTCCCCGTTCAGTGAGTAAACTGGCATAAAAGTTGATTTGTATTTTTTCAAGGTAGGTTTTTGTTTTCATTTTGTTTTTTCCATCTTCTGTCATATCTCTCTCTTCATCCCTGCCCGCTGCTTTCTTCCTTGCATTTTTATTAGATAGTCGGTGGCGGCTGCACTTTGCTTCTGAGACGAGTGCATGCATGCGTCGTTCTCATTTCATCGTTGTCGGCGCTGTTTGGCTTTTCATATTGCATTTTTGGATTGCTCACGAGAATTTCCACTCGCAATCGCAATTATTGTGCCTACCTAACTTACAGCTCGGCTACAGACTCTGTGTAAAGTTGAAGCGAGTGCTTTGCTAGAGGAAGAATGTGAATCGATTTTGCCTGTCTGCTTGCCTGGGTGGCTCTCACTCTCTCTTTGAGGTTGCTGCAGAATGAAAGAGAGTTTCAGTCTCTCACATGCGAGTCAAGTAGCAACAACAACGCCTCTGCTCTATCCAACAGTTGCGACGTTGAGCAACCCCTCCAGACAGACTTGAGCACACGTAATAAATAATAGCTGCAGTTTCTACAGGAGAAACAGTGACAGTGGTATTTAGTGCAAGCACAAAATTTTGTAAGGGTAGATGAGAAAAAAAAACGGGACCACAGAAAAAATTGAGACTTTTCGCTAAAAAAATTGTGAGCTTCTCTTAGACCGTATTTGCCGTGGGGGAGTGATTCAGATGCAACATTGAGCATACAGTCACAGGATAACTCGTATTATCTTTTAGTCAGAATTTGTTAAATAATAAAAATAAAAGTTGTACGTGGATCTGTGAGTGTTGTGAGTCGAGTTTAGAATTGTGCTCACTTCACCTACCCAAGACGAGAAGAGGAAGAAGACAGAGGGGAAGTGAAAACATAAAGGAAGGCAGGGGATTACACAGTTTTGGGCGAAAAGAGGGGAGACTCAAGAGAAAGGTACACCATCATCATAAAATATATCATCATTACTATCATCTCAATTTTTTGGGAGCTTTGTCTCTGGCAGTGACAGGAAACTATGAGATGGGCACAGTACAAGTAAATTCATTTTCATTTCATGGAAATAAACGGAGGGTTTGGCAGATGAGATTTTCTGGACTTGTTGGATAGATTGTAATAGTAATGTCTGCGTTGACACATCGAATGGTGGGTTGGATGGGCGAGAGAGAAATAATTTTGAGGTAGTTCATTTTTTAGAAATTGCAAACTCTTATTTACTCATTGTCATCTCTCACTTCATCTGGTCAACATCTGCCGTGTTGGTACTGTCCCTGCTACCAACTGTCAAAAAGTCAGCTTAAAATACATATGCTCAGAGCTCACACTTCACGTACATTTCATGGATCGAACGAGCCGTTGTGTTACATTGCTTTTAAACTACATCTCGTCTCTGTCATAGAGGAAAAATTACGCTCCATTAAGGACTTTCCTTGTACTCATACGATAACGTATGTAACTACCTAATTAAACTGGCAGCAAACTCGAGAAGGAAAACTGACCACATTTTAATTCAAAGATTAAATTATTTTTAGAGATTCTGTTCGTACATTTACCAACCTTTGAGAAGGATTTATATGGTTTTGGTTTAGTAGAATGCAACAGAAGAATCCATTTACACTTCATCACCATTTGCCAATTGCCAATGTCGCTTGGATCGCGTGTGTTGTGCTTTGTTCATGTTTATCATTACTGCATGAAATGATGCTTAATGTGCTACGAATGTAGGTGACTTGTAAATACTTTTTGTCAAGGCAATGTCTCTGCTTAAGATTCATTCTGTAATCTGAATAAGAAACTAAACTAAACTGCGAGTTTAGTTTAGTTTCTAGCTAGATAGTATCAGAGCACCAACGGATCGATTCAATCTACATACATACCCACGATAATCATCGTTGGACCAACCAACTAAACTTGGTCATCAGTCCCAGCATCATTAGCATTTCCCATTGCATTATCATTATCAATGGTCCATTCATTTGACTATTTTCTGAAAATACATTCTGTCCCCATTCCATATTTTGAGAAGATTTCGCGAATGATTTTGACTTTGCTTAATGCAGAAGATCCATCTCATTTGCAATAGTGGCAAAGACGCCGCCGACAGAGACGAGCAGTAGAGATTCTGTTTATCGTTCGTATTTGGGTATTTATGCAATTGAATGCTAACGTGAGCCGCCTGTCGTATTTTATCATGCAATCATGCCACATGAAGCTAGCGCCAGCAGCGTATGTTTATGTCGTGCACCTAATTTTCTTGTAAGTAATTTCGGTTGTCATTTCATATTTGTTAGAACCGTTTATTTGTCATTACTGCCGCCGCTACTATTTTATCACTTTAATTTCATATTCATTCAGCAGCATGCATATTTTATTAGAGATGGTTATCATTATCATTACCGTGTCCCATGACTCGTGTCATGTCATATTCAAAAGAGAAAGGAAATTTCTGCATTCATAAACTAAAATAAAATAGAAAAAATGCACCGATTATTTTTCCTTACATGAGAATAGGTAAAAGAAGGTTTATGTTGTTATAATTTGCCGATTTAAAAATTGCTTTGTTTTACTTTACTTTTAGTGGCACATTAATAATTCACTAGGGCCATTTTTATATAGCCGTGGGCTAAGAAATGCCCGGTTCACTTTACAAAGACCACGCAGGATGTTTTCATTTTTATGTCATTTTCTCTTGCTCGCATTTCTGTTAAATACTCTGCAATGTAGCGCCATGCGTGCTAAACATTGCTGGAAGGCAAGTCAGGGAAAATGGGTTTGAGTTGAATAGGCTTTTAATGATCTTTTATTATTTCATTAACGGTCCTTTTCACTCTTTACGAATTGGTGTTGACGGCAGTAAAACTCATCACAGTGCAACGTTGCTGGCAGGTAAAAAGCAAAGAAAAAGCAAGAAATAAAATAATGAAAGCATTGCGATGTGTGCGGTGGTGGTGGTGGTATATTATAATAAGGCCAATGCTTCGGCATGCAATGACTGAATTCTTGTGAAGTGAAATCATTTCTGTATGCAAAGACGCCGATTTGGTCTGCCTTGCCTTCTCAAAAAGTAAACAAAAACAAAGAGATTAGAGAAAATTGGTGATATCATGTCAGGGGGACAAGCAGGCATCTCGGTAAATGTGACAGGTCGGTTTGCGTAAAAACAAAATACGCACGCAAAAACGAAAAAGGAAGTTTATTGCGTTTGACAACGATATGACATGACATGACAGAAGAGCTTTACTTTTTTCTAATGATTTTATTCAAAGAGACGGCAAGCCTTCTTTTGCTTAACGAACATGTACATTACGTGATGACAAGACGGCAGATGATGATTAATTGATTATAATATCTAACTTATTTTTATATTTCATTGCAAATATTATAAATTAACATTTCATTTTATTATTATAAAGAGGAAGGGAAACAAGAACATGACGCAAATTAGGCATAATTGGCTGTTGTTTCACTTAGGAAAATTAGTTGAATTTAATAAAAAATAAAATTATCTGATTTCATGAGCAGAATACCGTAAATTCCCTGAAAAAATAGTGGATGTGGAGAATCTACTCTAATACCTCCTTAAAGAACGATAAAAAATATGGCGCAGCAATGACTTGACTGTGGCTTTACGGTGGCCGTTTTACGGTTGTAGAGTGAATCCGTTAAGACAAGGGAAAATAAAATAGAGAAACGAAATTGAATATTGGCTATTGTCTGTGTTCATCTCATCTCGAATTTTGTCTGGCTCACTGAATAAGAATGAAAAGTTTGAGAAGATACGTCATGTCATCATTCCACAGAATGGCTGATGAATTAAGAACAAGAGAAGAAAATTCAGAGAAAGAAATTCTGTCATTGGTTTGTCGTGTCACCACCGCAGAAGCCCTAGAATCTTTTAGGATGATATGCAAAAAAATATGATAATGGAATCCAATCAGTGTGTGCATTATTTAGAAGGCACTACCTCATAACTCGTAAGAGCAAAGACCATCTCAGAAAATAGCAGTTCATTGGTTTCATTCATTTCCGTCATCCATTTTCACAAGAGAAAAAATGCTTGCTTGGTTGACTCTGACTGACTACCTCGATAAAATTTTTCATGCTAGTTGTGGTTCTGAAAATCCCAAATTGGATCTGATAAAGAAAAAGACGAGACTAAAAGTGGTGAAGAGACAGCAAGTTTTTGTCGTCATATTTTTTTTTGTAATCTTGTCATGTCAAGCAACACATGCAATCAGAAGCAAAGTCTATTTTCGACTTCGATTTTCCCGTAATCGCTTTTTATTTTATACTCTGACTTCCTTGAGAGAATGAAATCGATTGAAGCCGAACAAAAATTCCCTTACAAAGAGAAACCACACTAACCTCAAAAGCAGACCGCGGCTAACTAATCATCTTTCTGATTATTTTTTGCTCTTTTACACTTTTACAGGGAACAAGTCAAAGTCTCACCATAATTTGAATCGGATGCTCAGTTTTTAGTGCCAAAAAGAAAATTGCGAGACCAATAGAAATTACTTCTAGAACAGTTGGCGAATCTTCATAATTTAAAGGTGAAAAATGAACGGGATTCATCACTTGAACGGAAACGGGATTTCAAACGGGGCAGAAGGAAGCTGCTGGGAGAAAGGAATTTGGTTGGTTGGACTAATCAACTCACAATTCAAGTACCTCACGGCTGAGACCTTTGGCTACAAAATCAATGCAAATGGGATTTCTCTTAAGAAGAAGCAAACTTGGACATTGGAGCCTGCGGGTGATGGCAGCGACTCCATCTGCTTGAAGTCCCATCTCGAACGATATCTCGCCGTGGATCAGTTTGGAAATGTTACTTGTGACGCCACAGAGAAGGACTACGAGTCCTATTTTGAAATCAGTGTCCAAAATGAATCAGGTAAAAGAAACTCTTTTAGTATTTGAGGAAATTTTCAGTCATATTATGAAATACACTTCAGCACATTACCATGTTGGTACATGTCCATTGTGAGCTGAGTTCATTTACCACGGGCGTGCAAGCATGCATGCATTTGCATTAGTGGCCGAAGAAAACCGGCCTTAGGGCAATTCGATCCACATGAGCAATGAGAAATGTCTATCAAAGTATAAAATCTCATTTTTTGCTTAAAAAAGTGTTTTCAGAGAAAGATAGAATAAGACCATATAAATGCTACTTTGTTTTGTTTCTATGTACCTTGCTACAGTATGAGTAGAATTGAGAAGTAAAAAGACTTTACTCCGCTCACGCTCATTCACTAGATGAATAATGATAACAGAGAAATGAAAAGTGTAAAAGAGTAGCACACGCCAAAAAAGTGTGATGTATTTATTATTCAACCCCTATTAATAAATAATTTCAGATGCTTAGCCAGAAGCTTCGAGTTTAGCTGTTTAGTCTTTGGTATATAACAATAAAAATTCACTTTTCCATTTGGTTTTCATCCGTCAGTAGACAGTGTAAATACACTAAAAATTGTTCATTTCGTTTATGTCTTTAGAAATATGAATGGGGGAATTTAGTGGACTAATCATCATAATTTAACCATTCATGTTGTTGCTTTGTGGAAACTCACTTTATAACTATGTTTGTTTACCTTCCACTTTCACAGTTATAAAAACAAATGTGCAAATCAACGAAAAATGTTTAGCTTAATGAACAGTGAAGTGACACTGAGAAAAGTCATCGACTGTAGAAAATCTGAGTTTGTGAGAAAAATTATGAATGAGCTTGCTGATGAATGAAGATTAAACCGTTTTTCCTGCTTTCTTGTACGAAATTTTATGACTGAAAATAGGAAATTGAGGAGACACCCACAAGGCTCATTATCATTATAATACACACGTGCTGCAATTTTTTACAGCTTTTCGTGTCTTGCGGTTTCTCTTAAGGGTCTGACTGAGAATTAGTGAGAGGTGTCAGTGATCGATCAGGTCATGCTTTGGCTATAAATAAAATAAAAGACACGAAAACAAATTTAGATTGCTCGTTGTTCAAGCTGATTCAATTTAATGGCACATGTGCCCTGCTTACGCCAAAGAAGGAAATTGCTTTTGAAAGAAAGAACTCAAGGAACATTCAAACGAGTTCCTTTCGCTTCACCGGGTCAAAAAATTGGAGCCGACGAGATCAGTATCGAAACTAGTGTTTACAAAAATAGCTTTTTAAAAAATGAAACTGTTTTACGTAAATATGTTATTTTCTGATAATGGCTTAAAATTGGCAATAATTTTTTTAATGGATTCTGTATTAGGTACCTGATCAAACATAGTGGTTACTTGATTTGCGTTGATTATAATATTGTAGGGCTATCATCAACCTGAATTACTTATTAATATAGAAAAAGTTTCGAAAATTGATTAAACAATTTGAAACATTATAATTAGTTTTTCGGATTATGATTTGATTTTTATCTCCAAGTGGTCAATTACATCAGAGTAATTAAAACTCGAGAATTTTTAACCAATAAACCACATTTGTTTTAAAAAACAGCTTTTTGGAAATTCTTTCATTTCATTAAATAAGTTAATTGCATAATGATCCTAACACAACAAAACACACCTCAAACTTAAACAGTAAATCGAGAATTACGTCTTTGCTCAAGTACTTCAGAATAATTATAATTGTATGATAATGTTGTCTAATGAAAGCTAATTATGAGAAATCACTGCATTCCTTGCTATTGCGCCAAAAAGACTAAATAAAGGCGGATATAAGAAATAAATACTTGCACAAATATAACACAGGTTTTTAGAAACGTGCCGACAAAGAGAATCCATTAAAATAAGAGGACCATTCTTCTCTGCATTTGGCTACAATTTATTTAACAACCATGCTAATTTGAGTTCATAAATTTTTGAATTTTAAAGTATTACTTCTGCTGAATAAATTTTAGCTCTAAAATGTGAACGTCTAAAATATACAAGTGTGTCTATGCAATTACTTACAATTATGACTGAAAACTTTGCTCGAAGTCTTCTATTATACAAAAATGACGCCAAAAATGTAATTAGGTAATTAGGCATTCCTACCTTTTGACATAATAATATTAACAATGATTTTTGTCTTGGCATAGGGAAATGGGCGCTGCGCAACATTTCCAGGGGATACTTCCTTGGTGCTGCCCCGGACAAGTTGATTTGCACAGCGAAGGCCCCAGCTGACTCTGAATATTGGTCAGTTCACATCGCTGCTCGGCCGCAGGTCACTTTGAAATCTGTGGGACGGAAACGGTACGCCCACTTGGCGGACAGCGAGGATGAAATCTACGTGGACTCAAATGTCCCATGGGGTGCAGACACGCTCTTCACTTTGGAGTTCCGCGAAGGCAACTATGCCATTCACTCCTGCAACAACAAATATCTGCACCGGGATGGAAAACTTCAGGTAAAAAATTGTCTTTTAATCTCTATGCAATTTAAATGCTTTTAGGTAAAATTTCATTGCACTTTAATAAGCAACTGCAACTCAAAACTGCAGTTAATTTAATAATACAGAAAAGTTAAAAAAACAATGATTTAGTTTCCCCTGATAAGCAAAGTACCATTTTATCCCCTCCAATCATTAAATTTTATTACGGTTGTGCGCGCATCTCTCACACTGACGAAACCGTCCATCGCCTTACAAAATCACATTGTTGTCGACAGCGCATAATTTGAGCATAATAAGCCATAAAAAGTACTTTACAAACGATAAAAATTTCCCTAGCTCAACTCGGGATTTATTTTGTTATGTTTATGAGAGTGAATGTTATTATTATTGTTCATAAAATGACAAACG
This sequence comes from Cyphoderus albinus, assembly GCA_021029165.1. Lineage (NCBI taxonomy): Eukaryota > Metazoa > Arthropoda > Collembola > Entomobryomorpha > Paronellidae > Cyphoderus > Cyphoderus albinus. The sequence continues at coordinate 12,620 of VYYJ01001482.1, read as the reverse complement.
TACAATTTTAAATTATGAGTTTGTTGTTATAAAATCCCTGTTTCTTTTTTGCTAATGTTATTATGTGCGCGACAAGAACAGGAAGTGATTGATAAGCAAGTCGTGAATACGGGGGTTAGCACACAATAAAAAACAAAAGGCACATTTCCACTTTAATAATTGTGGGAAAGTTATGTGTGTTGAAAATGAAAAGAACTGACTGGTAAATTTAGTGCAGTGCAGTGGGAAATTGGGTACAAAAAGTTCTCTGATAGCAGCCATAAGTGTTTGATAATCACAGGTATTAATAAAGTACAAGCTCCCTAAAATAAACAGGCTCATTCTTGAGCGCTATCCTACGGCCAATAATAAATATTTTATTAGCAAGCAGTTATTTAATACTTGTTTACATGTCGCCTGACATACATTTTTCTTCATTTGTTTGTTCGTAAAGCTCTAGCTTTAAAAAACGTTTGCAGTATTATTTATGTCTATTTAATTGACGCACTGTGATGACAGGGAAAAACAAAAGAGAATGCGAATATTTTTATGTCCCTAAGAACCAGTAGAAGGAGGACGCTTCAAATCGATTCACGTTTTCAGTTAGTCACGTTTCAAAATAGTTTAATCGATCTGATTGCGATTTTGCAGTCAGGTCAGAAAAGAAATTAGATAGAAAAATGGCACAACAATCATCAGTTTCGTCTGTTCATCTTTTCTTAAGTAAATGACTAAAGTGAGAGGAGCCGAAATTAAATTAGTTTTTATTGTGTATTGATCACATTACAACACACCAGGAAATGTTATTTGAACAGGGATTGATAACAATGCCTATCTTTTAATTTAAACCTAAAAACCAAATAGTATACCATCGGAGCAAAGAAATCGGCATGTAGCTTTAATTAAGGGGAACAATTTCAAAATGCGAGCAGAGAAGTTGACACACAGACAGTTTGATATTGAACTGTCGGTTGGAAGATAAGCGATGGTCACGAAATAGTTGTGCTCAAAAAAGTATTGAATGGAGCGTGACCCTGTAATTGCCAACTTTGGTATCTACACAATTAATTGAAATACACCGATTCAATTGACAATACCGCCAGGTCGACTACCACCACAGCGAATGTGAAATTTTTACCTCTTTCCTAATTAAAAGAACGAGGGCGATTTTGTATTTTCATTTATTTTCTTTTGTGATGTTTTACAGGAGAATTGTGACAAAGACTGTCTTTTCTCTATCGAGTATCACCACGGTCAACTGGCTCTGAGGGACTTCCGTGGCCTGTACTTGGCCCCAATTGGCTCAAAGGCGGTTCTCAAAACGAGGTCCCACATTGCAACGAAAGATGAGCTTTTCATTTTGGAGGACTCCCTGCCTCAAGCCGCGTTCATTGCTGCTCTCAACTCCAGATACGTTTCTGTCAAGCAAGGTAAACTTTTTTTCATTAACTAACGAGGATCAAACCGTGAATTTGTTATCTTTTTGTTGCTTAAAAAACTTCTTTTTTGCACATACTAAATACAATACAATGACCGAGCTTGATTGAAAATAGGACAATGACAGCCAGTAAAAGATACGCTTTATGAACTCGTTCTTCTTCATGCTTTTTACACTGTGATCACTTAATTCAGAAGCGTCTTGTTCCTGCTGCCCGATCTGAAAATTTATATTTTGCATTTTAATCATAAATTGCGTGACACTCTGAAACACGCCCAGCCCAGGTAGAACAGCGAACCCTTAATTTGACACACTCTTCTGTACCTGCTCTGCTGCGAAAAATTATCCATACAATTTTCATTTATGACTGTGTCCCGTGTTAATTTCAATTCAGACATTCATAACTTCTCAATATTTAAATAAAGTCTTCAAAAAGATGACATGACAGGAGGCGCATACAATTTTCTTCTGCGTTCCTCCTTTTTCCTCTTCGTCTTGGCTAGTGCTTTTTTATATGTAGATTCATACAAACTCATTACTGCAGATAGATACATACAGTGAACGAAGTTGAGTCGCTAATCTGATAATAATTGATGTTTGAACTCTTTTACGAATTGAAACTTCCCTTCAGAATTCAAGTCGTTGCATGCTTCAAGAAACATTTCATGTTTCAAAGAGGAAAAGTCAATTCATCGAGATGAATAAAATCTCTATTTACATTTTCATTCTGTCGGACTACCTCAAAATAGATGAATATTTCAATATTGTAAGTAAGTGATGATTGAAGGTATTTTGCATTGAGCTGAGTTGAGGTATGGCCCCAATTTATTATACAAAAGAGGAAAAAAACTTTCAAAAAATTACTCTAATTATTAATTGAACGAAGGTAATCAACATGTTTGAAGCTAGTGAGTCAAAGAGAGAATTTATTAGTAATCATAATAAATGTGCCACAAAATTTCTGTTTGCTTGCTTTTTTACTATACCTAGAATAAAAAACCTAGCTAGAGTTTGTGTTATGTTATAAGTTTATTGCTTGTAACTTTATTCGTTCAGACAGTCAAATTCAGGCGATTCATTCAGAGCGTGATATTTTTACTATCGCTCAAAACTCACCAAGTTCACACAAAAAAAATCGAATTGAATCTTATAGTAATATTTTGCAGTTATTGAGTTACTGATTCAATCCATTTTGAAAAAATAAATAAATATGATTTATTAATATTGACCTTCTTAATTGGTCATTAAATAAACAATTTTCTCCCCTTTTTCTGCCCTCTGGCAATTAAAATCTCATATCTGAAATTATTTATGTAAATCAATTGATTATTGAATGCTATATTTTTTGTTTACGATTTGTGCATTGTGTTATGATTATGATTAAGAAAATTGGGCGGTTTGCCATGAAATAAATAAATAAAGTGGCCAGATGAAATAATTACCATCATCATTGATTTTTTAGCTGAACTTCTTGATTGCTGCTCTATCATTATCAAATTAATTAATTTTTATACTAGTAGCTCCAATGATCTATTCAAGTAACTAATGAAAACGAAATTGGCTGCCTCTGTGAATAGTGTAATTATCGATTGTTATCGTCACTTGCTTTAAAGAAAATAATATTAACTTTTCTCAATTAATTTGAAAGTGAAAAAGTTATTCTAGATACATGATTTGCCCATTGAAACGTGTAAACTGTGATGTTTTCATCATTTTTTTCTAATTCCAAAAATACAAATGGCTGAATATTCCTAGCGAAAGTTTTTATAGAAAGAATTGTATTAAATTAATGAAACAGATCGTGTTATGCCATCACCTCATCAAGTTTTAATGTAAATTGGTTAATTAGTAATTAAATTATGCAAAGCTTGATATGATTGCGAGCAACAAGGCAGCGTTTGTGGTTTACAAATCACTGCAGTCACACTATTTTTAATTGAACGTGCTTCATTAACAGTGTATCAGCTTTATTACCTATCTGAGTTTTTGCGTAATTTCTGAATTCTGAACTGTTACACTAAAGCACATTTTTGCTTTCTTTATTTTTATGGTAGGCTTCACTAAAATAGTGTAAGTGTACAACGTGCTTTATAGTAATTTTTTCTGACAAAATTATAAGGGCACAAAAGTAAATTGCATAAAAAACGCCAAAGTTAATGGTTATTTCGAGTGGTGTTGTTTTAATTAGAATGAAACAGACCCTTCATTAACACCTTGTTTGCCTTCCGTTAGAGCAGTTCAAAAATTGTTACTAAATGTTGATTCGAATTTTGAAGTACATTAAATGCACAGTTGCATAAATGATGGTGCATTGGTTAGTAAAAATGAGAATTGAGAATTGAATGAATTCATTTTATGTAGCATTTAATGATTTCATAAACGTTGATTTAAGCAGTAATTTGTTTTATACTTTAGTTATTATTTTGAAAGGCGTTTTTATGTCAGGTTTTAGAGTGCAATGAAATGATAATAAAAGAGTTATATAACATAAGAGATGCCAATTTACTACCAAAGTGTCTGGAAAGATACATGCTTACCTCAACTCTAATTATTATGCTGTTTATGTTGTTTCATTTATTTTTACTTACTCAATTGAAAGAAAAAAACTTTCTAATTTCAAGCTTTTGCTTCTGTTACTTCCTTTAGAAGCTTGAATTGCTTTGCATTGCATAGGTTTATCGTAAGTAATTTTCAATTTGCTAATGATAGACTACAATTAAAATCAAGTAGTTAAATCCATATGTGTAAATAAATATGTATAATTTAAATTTTTGCTAATATTCACTGATTTTTATGGTTCAGTTCCGCTTTTATACTGTTACTGTTATGTAATAAACTTTGCGTTATTTTTTGCAGGTGTGGATGTGACAGCGAATCAGAATGAAATCTCCAATTATGAGACATTCCAGCTTGAGTTTGACCCTACCACAAAGCGCTGGTATATTCGCACAATGCAAGACAAATATTGGACTCTTGAGACGGCCGGCGGAATCCAAGCTGTTGCTGATAAAAAGTACTTTTCAAACCAATTATTACTCTTATTAATTGAATTTCAAATTGAAAATAAAATCATTAATTCTAGGTGCATAATTTTATTGTGTAGAACAAGCCATAAATTAGTCGCTTGAGAAATTGATAATTTAATTGAAAGATAGAGAAACAGTCAAAGTCTTCAGAGTGTATCTCTAAAACACCATCTTCCTTATAACAACAGAACATTTTCCAATTAGAAAACCTACACTACACAGATTTTTGGCACTCATTTACACGAGATTATAATTAAACTATTGTTTAGTATGTGTAGCTACAACTTCATCAGCTTCACAGTTAAGAAGCTGTATGTTATAATCTGTTAGTACCTTTACTCTAGCACTAAGGTACTTTGAAATTTACCATCATAATATATTTTAAACCCTCATTTTATTTGCACAGATCATCGAATGCTTTGTTCGAGCTGACTTGGTTGGAGGACGGAGCTGTGGCATTCAGAGCGAATAATGGAAAGTACGTGGGAGCGAAAAGATCCGGCCACCTCTATGCGAACTGTGACGTCCCAGATGAAACTTCCAAATATTACTTTTACCTTATCAATCGGTATGCTTCATAGAAGATATGACAGTTTATTAATCAACATGCACATGAAAACTGACAAATAATTACTAATTACTTTTTTGCTTCACAGCCCGATTTTGGTACTTAAGTGTGAGCAAGGCTACGTAGGCTACAAGACGAACGCGTGTCCTCGTCTGGAATGCAATAAAGCCACTTACGAAACAATCCAAGTGGAACGAGATGAAAAGGGTATTGTCCACTTCAAAGGTATAAACATGCGAACACGCTTCATGTTTACGACTTTTTCTCTTGCCTCATATAATTTTTACTAGTTGTAAATTTACTTTCAATTTTTAATTGCCCGTGACGTTATTTTGAAACCGTTAACTGTTAATAGGTCAGTCAGGCAAATACTGGTCGATTTCAGGAGATGAAGTGAACGCAGATGGTGATGCGCCACAGAACTTTTACCTTGAGCTCCGTGAGCCAACGAAAATCTGCATAAAAACTGCAGCGGGGCAGTACCTTTCCTCAGAAAAGAATGGAATCTTTCGCGTCGGTGACAGTGACCCAGACAGAGCCACGAAGTGGGAATTCTAAGAAACCCGGGAAGTTGTTGTTGAATAAAGCAAAGAAATAAATGAGCAATCAAAACGTTACAATTAAGCAAGAGCTAATTGTTACTTATACTAAATCAGAATGATTGTACCATATTAATTACGTTATACTAAATAAGCTTAATTAACGTTAGTTTTTTAGCTAAAGTGTATAATGTTTGAGTAGGTTCAGATTGTATTTTGCTCTTTAATTGTTTAATCATTTTTGTACTTTAATACAATATTGTACTGTACATCGCATCGAATATTTACTGAAAAAAATGATTCTGTCGTTGTGAAACAGATTCTTTGATTTCCTACGTGGTGAAAGTGGAGATGAGTGAAAACTCTGTGAAGACTTTTTTTATACACTGGGTTGTATTACGTATACATAAAATTACTTCGGTATCCAAAAGTTACCTCGTGTACTTGTTTAGCCTGCTGCTTCTGTTCGAAAGCCTGCGCTTTCACGGCACATGTTACTATTTGCAAACCTATTTTACATATTAACTTACTGTGTTAATCTAGTGTTATTGTAGTAGGAATAGGTTGATAATATGGTAATAGTTAGAATTACATAATTAGTAAAATCAACGTGTACATGTGAGCGCTTTAATATAAACCTTTCTTTTGTCTACGTCGTATTCTCGAGCGTAAATAGACTTTACTTTTACTCTTATGTTTATTATATTTTCTGGAGAGGGTCATGCTTATAAAACAGGACCGAAATAATATCTACCCGAACTTTTTGTTCTTCCTACATTAAATATTATTATTCAGTTTATAAGTTCATTTTTACTTTTTATATGTATGTATTTTCTCCTGAAAGCACGCCTACCTTGTTTTTTAAATAAATTCTATTTTGACAAAAACTTTTTTTCGCAACACCTCTGCCTGTCTATGTGTAGTCTTTGCTTGCATCAAATATTTAGCTTTGGATAAAAATTAATTTTAGATTATGACATCTTTTTTATTTCAAACAAGCTCTGTGCTAATTAGTAATTACCAAAAATGTTTCTCATGGACCACCCATTCTGGGGAAGGGGACTCAAATTAGAAGAAGCAAAGTGTTTCAGAAATCAATGTCTTGTCTATTACGTGACAGTATAAATGCCAATATTTGCCACTTCTTCTGCTCTTTCTACTTTTTATATCCAACTTTTATATGCAGTTTTTATAAGACAAATTTAAAAAATTTTGCTCATTATTATGTAGACGATAGTTTGTGAACAAGTGAGTGAAAAACTTTCAGGCTTATAAAATTCTCTTTCAAAATTGTATTGGTAAAACTCTTCCTCTGCTGTGTAAAATTTTAAAAGTTATTGAAACGCAAACTAAATGCAGTCACTCAAAACTATTAAGTAAACACTGAAAATTCAGTAAGTAGTCGAGTCGATGTAGTTGCAGTTAAAATTAACTGCTTATGTAAATTAGTAATGTTAATGTTATGTAGACATTTAGATGATATAAAGTCACTCAAGGAATGTAGCGGTTGAATAATTATGGTGCTGGATGTGAAACGAGAATGGATTGAGCAAATTCGGTCGGAGTTGGGAAGTCAAGGAATAACGAATAATAAAAAAGTAGATTACATCATCGAACGTATTTAATGCAAAAGCACAGTGTAGAGAGCTGTCAGTTAGTGTAGAGTAGAAATTAATAGAGAATACTAAAAAATATCATTGCAATTGCTAACCAGCACATTTATCATGCATCTATCGAGAAAAGCTCCTTTTGTAGTTTCCGGTCTGGTCTGGAGTGGACACGGACTTGGAAAATTAATAATAAATATAATCACGTTTAACTATACTTACAATTAGTAGTAATGTATACAACAGTTTACATAAGCCGGCTTACTGATGATTAAATATGTACGTAAATTACATAACGCTAATATGTGTACTCAATTCAACACATTAAAAAAATAAAATTCCTTAAACTTAAACAGTAAGAATTCTGTGTTCGTGATGACTTCATTGATCCATGTGCTGTGTGTCACTTTGTCAGGTCATAATTTTTGTGTCAAACAATTTCATTTATCTTTTCATAAAACATCGATAATTTCCCTGTTTCGTAATTATTTAAATATTATGCACACTACTCACGCAACTTTTAACAGGTCGAATAGTTGTGTATGCTCAACTCGAAGGATTAATATTTAATAAATTATACATTTCCATATTACATAAATCCAATCGACCATTTTCCGCATTAAAAATGGTAGGTGTTTAACAATGTATTGTGTTGCATTATATTGCGTGTTTTTAACAATTGTTTTATATCCTCACTATCACAATGCGATGATGTGATGTCATCGGTAATTGCATACTGTGTCAAATGAGGATGTGCCCTTTTCGAGATGAAGACAGTTGAATATGTGGAAGTAAAGATAAAAATAAACTTGCAATACCTTAACCGACTTGGTGTTAAAATGTAGTGAACTGTGTACAGTACAAATCCTAAATGAAACTCGATTAACGCCTCGCTCACGTTTTTCTTAAGGCAGCTGTACAATTTACTGGGCCATACCTCCACCCCCACCTCCACCATTATCACCATTAAAGTTAATTTTACTTAAGCGAAACACGAAAAGACGGAAATGTTACTGCTGCACCGTTGCTATATACTTTACAATGATTGTCTATTATAAGGGCTTAGGGATTGTGGTTTAGTGGACATGCGTTTCATAAACTGCATGAATAGTTATTAACCAGGTAAACATTTTTTTGCTCACCTACTTAACGAGTTTGCATCCTCCTTTGCATTTAATTATTTGCGGTTGCAAAATTCTGTCAAGTTCGCTCTCGTCGTGGGTTTGCCTTTACTTTCATAGTCATTAGTCAATCTGTGCATTGAAATTCAATTCTCGTTGCTTTTGACAATTGTTACTTAACTAGGATTTTAAGTTAAGGTGAAATGAAACGAAGAAGAAAAGTAGAAGAAAAAATAAAAAAAGTATTGAGAAACAAAAAGTTCTAGTTTCACCTTGGGTCACCCATGTACCATATGTATTTTCTTAGTTTGCATGCAGCAAGCTCACAAAAGTGTCCCTTCACCTTCTTTAAATTAATAAATCAAACACTGCTAATTTTTTATTATAAACAGAATGTCCTCAAATGAAACAGTCCCTCAATGCCCCATCCACATTATTACATACATACCTAATGTTGTCAGTGAGAGTCTTTTTGTCTTTTGCGATTTTCTTCTCATCATTTAGCAATGTAAACTTGAATTATTTATCTTATCAGAAGTGAAGGATGAGGATAAGATAAATTATAAAACAAATAAACATAAGAATGTGTTCTTCTCAAGCAGTAACGGAGACACTCTTTTTTATTACAAAAAATGAAACTTTTTAACAGCACTTTGCTACCTTCATTAATTAATCTTGGGAGAAGCAAGCACCTTCGCATATTTAAATAATTCTTAAGTATGCATTTACTATGTCAAGTAAAACAATAAATCATTATTGATCAGAAAATTTAATCAGACAAAGACAGATTTTGTGCCTTACAAGAGTCACAGGAAAAGAGGTACAAAGTTCGATAAGTAAATAAAAAATAAGTAACAATATCTGTAATTAACGAAGTCGTTTTAAAATGATTTCTTCTTGCCTTGTATTTATTGATCGCTTACTCTTTCAAGCTCCTTCAAATCAACATTCAACATAACTCTTTTGTTTCATTCTGCCGTGGTTTTGAGTAGGAAGGTAAGCAATTTTAAACGAAATTGTTTCAATCTTGAATTTAAATTCAAGAACCAAAATTGAAAATGAAAATTTTGTAAATGTAAAACTTTCAAGATAACTTCTAATTGTAAGTTAGTTACGACGGACAATCATTTTATTTATCTTTGGCAAACTATAAACCAATTTTGTACCCAATCCGTCCTTATTCCTCCATCCGCTTTAGACTTTTTACTTACTGAGTAATGTATATATTCATCCGGCTTTAATTTTTCTTTCAGGATAAACCAGTCCATCTGAAATACTAACAAACTTTAATTTAGTTTTGTTGAGGGAGGACAGTTATTGAAACGAAGACAAAAAAGGTCTCACATAATCATACATGCCTCTCCACTCCTTATAGTACTTATGTAAGCAAGACAAAGACAACGCAAGTAATTTTATTGTTTTAGACTAATCTACAAAGACTACGGAGAGTGTAGACATGTTACGACGGACAATCATTTTATTTATCTTTGGCAAACTATAAACCAATTTTGTACCCAATCCGTCCTTATTCCTCCATCCGCTTTAGACTTTTTACTTACTGAGTAATAAGTATCCATCCTGCTTTAATTTTTCTTTGAGGATAAACCAGTCCATCTAAAATACTAACAAAGTTTAATTTAGTTTTGTTGAGGGAGGACAGTTATTGAAACGAAGACAGAAAAGGTCTCACATAAACATGCCTCTCCACTCCTTATAGTCCTTATGTAAACAAGACAAAGACAACGCAAGTAATTTTATTGTTTTAGACTAATCTACAAAGACTACGGAGAGTGTAGACAAAGAGACTGGCCTCGATTATTAATTACCGTTCTGCTTAACGTTATCACCTATGTTTATGCTTTTAATGTTTAACGTCTAGTTTAAAAGTGGACAACTTTACGATACACTAAGATATGATAAGCATCGCATCTCAGTTAGCTCGCTAAAATATCTTATATACTCTTTCATTCTAAAGATATTAGTATCCTTTCTGTTACTTTTAAAACATTAGGTAATTTTTAAAAAGATCATCAAAGCCGTTACCTTTATCTGCTCAACTGTTCCTCATAACATTCTTTATCGTGTTTACTAACCAGCAGGCATGGGTTTGCAATTGGCACTTGATTGTACCCATTTATCCATTTTTTACCTTACCTAGTAATTTTGCATGCATGTGCATGATGATAAATAACTAGTGTCATTTCGTGTTCTATTATTACGTACAAAAATAGCGATTATTTTATAAAAATCTCTCTGCACTTTGCTATTCCCTTCTACCGTGTGCAACTTGAAATAAAATTCCTTTTACTCAGCATGGCATGGTGGTGGTTCACATTAGAGCCGACTCTCAAGAAAGACTTTTACATTTTACATCTACTGACTGACTGACCAACTGAACATCAATTGACACAAGACATAACATACATCAGTTGAGTTAACAAGTCAATCAACAATGACTCTGCATTATTACTCGCTACACGACAATCACTGCGACTTCGTCTTGATGTCCACACTACACACATGCAAAATTTCCCTTCTTGTTTATTGCTTGTACCGGTACATGTACAGACGAAAAGTAAACGATATAATAATAATGCCAATGCTTTTACTTATTTATCTTGTAGTAATTTTACTTATGTTCTACCAACGTCTGGTTACTCCTTTCCATAACATAAACCAAAATCCATTCATATTTGTTACTAGTCATTGCGAGAACGTCACGTGCATTGCACAGTGCTTAAAAGTCATTATCTTTCAGTAACATAACAGCTATCAGCAGTAGCAAGAACGAAGTAAAAATTTGTTGTCGCTGTCAATTGACTCAACAAAGCGGAAAATCATAATGCACCTTTTCTTCACAGTAACTTACAACCAGCAACAGTGACATGTTCATGGGTACTACATGAACACGAACAAGATTAAAATTTACTTTCTGACTCCTCGCAAATTTCTTGTACTTTTTTTTATAAGCTTTCGATTTACAATTCCTAGCCGTGTTTTCAATTTCCCATTCTCCCAACAATTAATGACTCGCGCTTTGTTTGTCGCTCCATCAAAACTAAATTTCATACAAACACAACGCCACGCGCAGCGTTTACCAGCACAATGCATGAACATCTTGCATGGCATGCTAAAATCTTTCCAATTTGAATTTGCAAATCTGCACTGTCTTTAAATTTGAATCCCCCTACCTGCGCCATTCACATTCATGTATTTATTTAGCATGTATGTGAATGGACGTACGTGTTTTTTGAAAAATGTTTGTTACGTAGAAGTTAGAACGTGAGTGAGTGTAACCGTTAAATTGAGTACTCTGCAGGGGCTCTGCATTTAAAACGCATTTGCAGTTCGAATAGAAGAAAGGGATTTTTATTTCGATGAGCATTTACACAGATCTGCACTTATCTTTATTAGCTTGGCGTGTAGTTCATTCTTAAGTGAGTTGACAGTGAAGTCTCTGTATGATACGATGTAGTTTAATTTACCTGTAAATTATTGTAGAGAATTAGAATTATGTTTGTTATGTTCAGCAGTGCACCATCATTATCAATAGAGCTAAAGCTAGAGCTGGTACAGTCGCTGGTGCATTCGAATCAACAATTCAACAGTGTTTTGAATATTTTTTTTGGCAAACTTCAGCTATCAGATTACTGAGGATGCATTGTGGTTTGTTTGTTGCAGTTATTGAAACTGTAAAATGGAAGGGCCACATAAAATGAGTGAACATAACCTGTGGCCCACAGGATGATTCCGCTCTGTTCAAAAACTCTTCTTCAGCGAGTTTTTAATCAGTTCTCTGCAGAGCGTCTTCAAGCAAGGGTGACCGAGAATCCAGTCGATGACCGAGAATCCATCAGTTAAAAAGTCAATGAACCACTTCAAATAGTCACGGGTGTCAAAAGGTTGCAATACACGTGTTTTGTGCTGTTATCTCGTGATTAGTTAAATAAAAACTGAAACGTGCCGAATGTGACAATTGGCAAAATTGCAATAAATCTGTGAAGCTCTAAGCTAGAACCATAGGAAATTGTTGGCTCGTTTGAACTTTTGTTTTTATTTAATTGTCACAGAATTTGGCATTTGTCCCAACAGTCAGTTTAGAAATTTTCGTCATCACCATTTTAAGAGTTAAAATCTTCCTTTAAATCCTAGCTGTACGACGAATGTGAAATTATGAAAGTCCTTGTTTTCGTGCACTTCCGAATCTTTACTTCATGAGTGAAATCAGTGGTGAATAATTATGTTCCAGTGATTCGATTTATTATGCCATTGTTAAAACGTTGTTCATGTTGCTGCATTGTTGTAACTGGTGACGATGATGATGAGGCTGGCTCAACGTAGC
>VYYJ01001481.1:0-30381 GCA_021029165.1 Cyphoderus albinus | reverse complement strand
CTAAAGAAACGGATTCGAAAATCGCACGCCAGGTGCGAAGACAAATGCGATAATGTTAATATCAAGCTTAATCATCATGAAATGGTATGCCCGTGCACCCTTTTCTCTGTGAGGACACAGATTTGAATTTAAAACCCGTTGTGATAATTGTAATGCATAATGTATACAAATGTGGCGGAAGAAAACGTGCAGAAACTCAAAAGAAGTTGACGACTGAGAATATAAATGTCAACAATCCTAAATAAGTAAGCAGTCTCTGTCAAACATTCTTAAAAACATTGCTGGGTGACTGTTACTATTTTTGCTGTGAGAAATTGTCCATGCTACGCAAAATACATTCGTTTGTAAATTACAATTTGCAATTCACAAATGTTTGATGAAGTGGAGAGGTCTGTGAAAACACTGAAAACATTGAAAACGTGATCAAATTAAGCCATCTGCAGTAAGATTTCTCGGTGACATTATTTCAGCTTAGATGAGTGCCAACTTTTATGCTTCGTAGTGGAGCTGTTGATATTTACTCAGGATTAAAAAATGCGTTTTCTGTACGTTTTTTATGAAAAAAACTAAAAAAATGTGCCACATTGTACCAATTTTCTCAGCAAACGGGAAATAATAGAAGACTTTTTACTTCAAGAAGCAAGGGGAAGAAGCAACTTTTACTAATGAAGCGTTTCCTAATTCCTACTGCTGGAAGAAGGAGGCACATCATTACCATTGTAATGATGTTAGTCAGGTCAGGTGTGATATTAACAAGGTCAAAAATGCATGTAAGAAACGAAGTATTGATTCGATCCGATCACAAAATCACAACCAATTTAGTTTCTATCAACATCTTAATGATTGCACGATTTAACGTTTTCTGAATGTTTTTTATTACTGTTTGTTATTACATATAAAGGTAATTATTGATTCGGTTCAAGAAACAAAGTTATATGAAAAAATTATAGTATCATCCTTGTGTCCAAACAGGCCGGAATTCCTTGTGTTCTATGATTAACATTTAAGGAAGTCACAACTCATTTTCATAGAGCTCCCCACACCTCTCCTTTAAAGTTCGGAGAATATTATCTCTATGCTTCATGTATGTCACTTGTTTTTAAAATCGGATATCTCAAAATTGGCTTTAAGGCCATTTTTGCCACGCAGCATAAAAGTGAATAGGAGATTGGAAAGTGGAGAATGTTGAAAGGAATGTGTACATGCATTAATTTTGTATGATTCACAACACAACACCTTCTTTCAGGTTTATTTCGTTACAAATTTGTATGTCAATGGAAATGGCAAACTGATGAAAGCCTGTACCTGATGGTTAGTGGTAGTTGCTGCTATACTTTTTTGAAATTCTCAATTTTGGTTAGGTTAATGTTGCATACTTTTCTTGAGGAAAGTATTGCGTGTTTCCACCAGTCACAAGTTACTTGTAAAAAGTAGAAAATGTGGGCGGATAGTGAAGTGATGATCTCAAACATGCACTCTACATGCAAATTGGTAAATGCCATAACACTTAAAATAATCGCAGGCAGTTTAGTAGGGTTGTGATTCCAGCCAGTCAGTCAACTTGCTCGGAACACCGTCATCACTCTTTGCCCGTAGCTCAAGTTGTGTAGTCCGTCCCACCAGACAGGAGAAAAATTTAGTGGCTCACTTTTGAATTTTCCTGCTGTCCTAGTAAAAGTTTACTACCGAGACGACCTCCACTTTCGAAGAGAATCTTTGAATAATAAAAGCCACTTTCTAAATAGACCACCGTCGACATAAATCATTTTCACCCTTTTCTTCGATTCGTCGACAACTCTCTTCTCTAGAATCGAAAACATATACATATCTATTTTAATTAATTTATTTTTTAGAAAATTTTAGTTTGCTACGTAAATTCCATTTTGCAAACAGAAAGTATTTTTGTGTTAGACTCTGCAAACTAGTGTCCTCTGCATTTTACTTAATGTGCTCGTTTTATAGAAATATATTTTGCAAGTTTTATTGGCTAGTTAAAGTTTAGCTGACAAACATTGGAGTTATACAAACTGCACACTTTTTGTAATTTTTTGTAAATTAATAGTTTCTTGTACAAACGTCTGTAAGCGAGAAGCAGGAAAGGTCTACCGTGTCACAGTTTCATAACTCAGCAATGCATTTATTTAGATAATTAAGATAATTTCGTAGTAGGCCGATTTTGTGATAGTATATTACTGCTTTTACTTTGAATATAAACACATTCACAAACATAAGGGAGACGAGTCTGTAGTGAAAGAGAGAGGTGAATTTTCTCTTCATTGAGTTCATCATAGACGAACTTAACGTGTGAAACAAAGTCGTGCATCAGTGCAAGTTGTTACATTGTTGCTCACAGGAGAGCAGTGCAGCTTCCTGAGAAAAGAAGTTTGTAATATAAGGAATAGAAAGAGGGATACTTTCCCTTGCATAGATTCGAGTGTCCGCCTTTTCTCTTTAACAAAGAGGATCTGCCAACATGACCATGGAAGACGAGGATTCTGAATTAATAATGCCCAGTGGACATCCTGGGCCAGATTTATACGATAAGCAAATTAATTATAAACAGAAACTGGAGGAGAAGGTGCACAAAACAGAGGAGAAATTGGAGAAAGAGGAGAAGTTGAGGAAACAACTTGAGGAGAAGCAGCTCCGGACTTTGCAGGAAAAGAATGACCTTCTCTCAAAATTGGAGGCCGAAAAAGGCCAGGCCGGAGAGATGTCGGATAAACTTAATAAAGTCTCCGCACAGAAACAGGATTTGGAGAATCAACTTGTGGTAAGTACATTTTTACATTTTTTTACTCTTTCATGTCTCATTGTATAAACACGAACATATTGGCACACAGCACAGCTTCCTTTTTATTTTGCTTCCGTCATTCACTTTTTACAACTGAAAATTGGAATATTTTTCGTAGTTTGAGGAGAAGAAACGTTCATGTCGCATATTTCAAGGAAATGGCAATAACGAGGTTACCAAAAATGGCGTATGACTAACATCAGGTTCTAGTGTAAAAAGAAGAAGAGTCGCTACGGTACATTTGTCGGTAGTCGGAATGAAATGGCAGTAAACCGAAAGCAAACTTTTAGTACGTACCTAATGAAAATGCAACCGGGATCACGTAATATTTTGTATACTAAAATGACAAGTGCCTTTTACAAGTAAGACAAACTTCATTCCCCTTAATCCACTCGAGTGCGTATACAAGTTGAAGCGAGACCAAGTTATCTAACGATTTATGGAGATTGCTGTAGGTAGCAATATTTTTCGTCTTTATGTCGTTTTCATAAATATGTTTCCATTCCAGATGTTTCACTCATAGATTTTTTATCATTTTCTTACTACTTTCTGGGTTTTTCTCTCACACAAGTGTGTATTTTTAATTCATTTAAATGATTTTGATTAGATATTTTGTGAACAGTTGCTGAAAACTTTCAATGCTGAGATAATCAGCACAAGAGAATTGTTGGAAAAATTTGAGATGCTGCTTGGTCAGAGTCAGAGACATTAATGTGCAGACTTTCTTTTCCTGAGGATTAGCGTTTGTCGTTTACATAAAAGGAGTTTTACACAACTTGCTGAAATTTAGAGATTACATTCTAACTTGAAAAGAAGGAGAAGGGAACGATTTGGAAATATTCCCACACAGATTATTTCTCATTTTTTCCTCTCAGAAGAGTGACTAGTAATACGCCTCCCAAGTATGTTTCGGAAAATATAAATAAATTTATGTTCTAGTTTTTATCTGCACATGTCCATGGGGGTGATTTGTAACTGTAACCAATTTTTTGACAAATTGAAGGTTACCTAGATTGGAATGGTATTGGTTGGGTTGACTGGATGAATCAGTGTCGGATTGTAAAAATGCCACTGCATTCCTTCTCTGACTTCTAGTGGGAAGTTATTTTATGTTTCACAGGTTATGTGTCACGGTTAGATGGGCTTCTAGATCGTGCTACTTTAAATTTATTTACCTTCCTATTATTCATTTATTATAATACATATACACATTCGTAAATATCCAATACAGACTGAATTTTAATCTTGGTCTGAAGAAAAATATTTCTTCAAAATATGCAATTGTCTGTCGAAATTTGCCAGATTTTCAAAGATCAATTCAATAGAAATTGTAACTCTCAAATAACTCTTGTGGTTTGAAAATTACTTGTAATGCTGAGGGAAACCAGACAGCTCGGCTGTCAGAGAAGAGGAAAGCGTGACTGTCGAAGGCCGCGTTTGTAGGAACGAGAAAAGAGTTATGGGGTTACAAGATAAACCGGAAGTAAATCACTAATTCATTTCAATCTACTTTGAATGAAAATCTTCCAAATGGAGAGAATCCACTGTTCTTTCTTATTTGAACTATTTACCCGTTTACAATCATCATAAACGAATAATTATGTAGATGCCGTGTTTCTTTCCTTGTCTCAAGTTTGAAACTTTCAGCTTCACCTGATAGACAAGAGGAGAATGTCTTCATTCCATTTCAAAAACCTTTCAATGAAACATTTTCGGTCTGCCGACATTTTCTCAATATGTATGTTACAGCTGCACTTTTTATTATTTTTCTAAGTATTAATATTTCTGACGAAGATCAACAGTTTATTAGATAATATGTAGACACCAAGGCTGAGGTAACTCAGATTATGTACCAGAAAAACCGTTTTTACAGTATACGTTTTTTGCTTCGGTTAATGAAAATTATCAAGCATCCGTGATCTTATGAGTGGGCTGACCTAAAAGACACTAGACACTAAATTACATATATGCAAAGCAAAAAATAAATATGCAAGTTGAAACTATTATGAATGTTCATATTCACAACCTTCTTCAGCATCTGCTCAAATGAAAATGTTAACTAATTTCTCAGTGAAAATGAAATTCAAACATGTGTTATGAATTCTGTCAAACTATTACAATATCATAAAAACTCTTCTATAGTCTTACCTTTTCCGCTGTGTTGCAAAAAAATTGTCTCGTCTATTTCTTAGATAGTTTCTCAGAATCGTTTTGATAGAATTTCGCATCTGTGCATGAATGTATCAGTGCAGTGCAAGAAAATGATTTCAAACTGCAGTCAATGCACACTGAAGATAATGAAGATGAGATAATGCTATCACCCGAGAAGAAGGAATTCTTTCATACATCTCAGAGAAAGACGGATATAACTGAGTTATTGTAATTATGACACATTTCTGTCGAAAAGTTGAAATATTAAAAATGATCATATGAAATTATACAGGAAGCATTTTAATGATACGATTGCGCACAATACGCGTTTTTGTGTACATTGTTCCTTCATGAATAATTGGAGCTCATATATAACCAACATTAATTTGTAAATGCAGGATGCGCAAGAGCGACTTGCTCAAGAAGAGGAAATGAGACAGCAAGTCTTCCAACAAAAGAAAAAGTTGGAACAGGAATTCTCAGGTATGAAGAAGGATATGGAGGATTTGGAATTGCAGTTGAGCAAAGCAGAAGGGGACAGAGCGACTAAGGAACATCAACTCCGGGTATAAAAATAAATAACATAGTAAGCAGTTTAATCTTTTAAGTGTAACCAATTTTAATCATCAATACTGCGTGTAGAGTCTCAACGATGAGATAGCTCACCAAGATGAACTCATTAACAAAATGAATAAAGAAAAGAAGCATTTACAAGAAGTGAATCAGAAGACCGCGGAAGATTTACAAGTAAGATGCTGCGAAATAATATGTCATGACATGATTAATGCGATTTTTTTCTATGCAAAATTCCTTCCTTAATCCATATATGGTGTGGTGAAACTTGAAGGCTTCTGAGGACAAAGTAAATCATTTGAACAAAGTGAAAGCAAAAATGGAAGCTACTCTTGATGAATTGGAAGACACTCTGGAAAGGGAAAAGAAGCTGCGCGGAGACGTTGAAAAGGCGAAAAGAAAGCTGGAAGGTGATCTCAAGCTGACGCAGGAGGCTGTTGCTGACCTGGAACGAAACAAGAAGGAATTGGAGCAAACAATACAGAGAAAGGATAAAGAGCTTGCTTCTCTTGCAGCTAAACTTGAGGATGAACAATCTCTCGTGGCTAAACTTCAAAGGCAAATCAAAGAGCTTCAGGTAGTTCATATGCAATATTAAAACCACTGGTGTCAGTCTCACTGAATAATTACTAATTATCTGTTTAATCTCACCGCGCTTTGTCATTTACTAAAACATTATGCACCATTTAGGCTAGAATTGAGGAGTTGGAGGAAGAACTTGAAAGTGAAAGGCAGGCCCGTGCCAAGGCAGAGAAGCAAAGGGCAGAATTAGCACGCGAGCTTGAGGAGCTTGGGGAACGCCTTGAAGAGGCTGGCGGAGCGACCTCTGCTCAAATTGAGCTGAATAAGAAACGCGAGGCCGAGCTATCAAAACTGCGTCGAGATGTGGAGGAGTCGAACATCCAACATGAAGCAGCCATGGCTAATCTCCGTAAAAAGCACAATGACGCTGTGGCGGAAATGGCTGAGCAAATCGACACCCTGAATAAAATGAAGGCGAAAGCAGAAAAGGAAAGATCTCAACTGGCAGGTGAATTGAATGACATCAGAGCAGCTATGGATCATGTCACCAACGAGAAAACCGGCATGGACAAATTGAATAAACAACTTTCGTCAACGCTTGGTGAAATGCAGCAGAAGTACGATGACGCGTCCAAGACAGCATCAGAGTTGGACCAGAGCAAGAAGAAACTCGCGATTGAAAACAATGATCTAGCCAGGCAATTGGAGGATGCGGAATGTCAAGTTTCGCAACTTTCCAAGTTAAAAACTTCACTGTCCGTTCAGCTCGAGGAAACAAAAAGAATGGCTGATGAAGAAGGCAGAGAACGAGCGACCCTACTTGGAAAATTCCGAAACATCGAACACGATCTTGATAGCATGGTAAGAAAGTTGTAACCGCTTTCATGTATCGCGTATCTTTAACCAAGAATTTTTTAAACAAATCCATGTGTACAGAAATGGGTATTTTAATGAAGGTTAACAATTTGCGCATTATGCATTTTCGTTTTCGTTAGAGAGAGCAACTTGATGAAGAGGCTCAAGGTAAGTCGGATCTCCAGAGGCAACTCTCCAAGGCTAACGCTGAAGTAAGTAGTTTTAAATATAAATGAATTTTTAGTTACAGCGTAACAGCACTTTACTTAACTAAACTTAAACATACAATCCTTTTAATTTGACAGGCTCAGCTTTGGAGGGTGAAATATGAAACTGAGGGTATTGCTAAAGCGGAAGAATTGGAGGAGGCCAAGTAAGGAAATCTAAAAACATTTAAATATTTTGTCTAATATAGAAAAGTTGAGTTGATTGATGTGCATATTTTTTACTAAATGCATGATTAATCAATATTTAGACGAAAACTACAAGCCCGTTTGGCTGAGGCAGAGGAGACAATTGAATCCCTTAACCAGAAGGTGGTGGCCCTTGAGAAGACCAAGCAACGATTGTCCACAGAACTTGAGGACATGCAACTAGAAGTAGAACGGGCCCAATCATTAGCGAACCAATTGGAGAAGAAGCAACGAGTAAGGCGTAAAACATTTGTGATCTACGTGTGTATGTGTTGTAATTTTTAAATTTTGTTATTAATGAATGTAACTTGATTAAATATAACTAACATACAGACAGGTCATTAATGCGCGCAACATGGTAGGTAGGTTGTAAATGAGTAAAATCCAGAGCTTAGTGTAGCGCGCATTAATAACCTGTCGGTATAAATTCATTTCAGTTAATATAAAAGAATATTTAATAAATAATCAAGTTTACTAACTCTCCTCCACCATTCCTAAAAGTTCACTTCTCAGGCCAGGAAACAGGTGAATCCCCAGGTACGCCTCAATTTCCTCCAGTTTTCCCAATGTCACAGGCTGTTTGGGGGAATCCCTGTGGACAACATCCTCTTTAGTCTTGAACTGGACGTGGCACCCATAATATTGGTTTTTACATTTCCAATAAATTTTATGCGCCGCGTCATAGTGCTCACGCATTAGCCGATTGTGCAAAAATTTTGCATTCCACCCCTCTTTTCGACAAGTAACTTCCTGGTGCCAAGTCTCGTTGTGGTATTGATTGTTTGGATAGCAGTATTCCATGCTGCATTCTCTTCCGGGGCTAATGGGGATCCTACAAACTTCAATGTGTGCGACGCCATGGTCCTGCGACTTATGCTTTGCTAAAGCAGATATGCATCTGAAGGATTCCAAGCACTTTTCTCCAGCTTCATTCGAATAATCACACTTCTTCCAATGTTCTTCTTGGAAGTGTTGTGGCATTAATTGCTTATGTGGAAACGTTTTCTCACATTCATCATCCGCACACTTTGTTACTTGGTGCAATTCCTTAACGTGACGGCTTTTTGAGGAAAGGCAGAAGGTCATTCCACACTCCCTGCCAGGATTGAGATGGACTCGACAAACCGGAGAATACTTCAGGCTGTGATCCTTGGACATGTGCGTCGCCAACTCCGTCTCCGTACCGAATGACATGCCACATTTTTCTCCATCTTTTTCAAACTCACATTTCTGTCCATGTTCCTGAAGATAAGTGTTCGAGCATCAACTGCTTGTGATGGAATATCTCCGTACATCCCTCTTCTTTGCACTTTATCGCTTGGTGCCAGGTTTTGATGTGTCTAATTCTGCCTCCTTTCCAGTACTCCATTCCACAATCCCTCTCAGTGTCCAACTTCACTCTACACTTCCCATCGTCCCTTACTCCGTGAGCATTTATCACCAGTTCCATAGGGGTGGTGAAGGACTCCTGACACCTTCCACCTTCGATTTCAAACTCGCATTTAAGCTTCATAAGCTTAATAAAATAAGGTCTTCTGGGCCAGCATGAGGTCAGGCAGAGATGTGGAAGAGAAATTCAGAATTTTAATTTTTAATTTTAGTTCTTTGACAAAATCGTTGCCGAATGGAAGGCCAAAGTTGATGATTTGAGTGCCGAGTTGGACGCGAGTCAGAAAGAATGTAGAAATTACTCGACCGAACTCTTCCGAATTCGAACCGTTTATGAGGAGAGCGTGGAACAATTAGAAAACTGCCGAAGGGAAAACAAGAATCTCTCTGAAGAAATTAAAGACTTATTAGATCAAATTGGGTAACTTTTTTAATTAGCTTCCGGTTTGCTATTTTAATACCAAACACGCACATGTCTGGCATGTAATATTAATTCCTATTTGCATTCATGGCGTATTTATTTACTTTTTTTAAAGCGAGGGTGGCAGAAACATTCACGAGATTGAGAAGGCGAGAAAGAGATTAGAAGCTGAAAAGGAAGAGCTTCAGGCGGCACTGGAAGAAGCGGAAAGTGCACTTGAGCAAGAAGAGAACAAAGTTTTGCGAGCGACTCTTGAATTGTCTCAGGTCCGACAAGAGATCGACCGAAGACTGCAGGAAAAGGAAGAGGAGTTCGAAAACACCAGAAAGAACCACCAAAGGGCCATGGATTCAATGCAAGCCAGCCTTGAAGCCGAGGCGAAGGGCAAAGCAGAGGCACTTCGAATGAAGAAGAAACTGGAAGCCGACATTAACGAACTTGAAATCGCCTTAGATCATTCCAACAAGGCGAATGCGGAGGCGCAGAAAAGTATCAAGCGCTATCTTAGGTTAGTAAAATAATAAATAAATACATTAAGCAATGCTACTAAACATTCAAAATGCTAGAAAGCAGTTGAAGAACATTGAGAAGGTGAATTCTGCAAGAAGGATGCTGCGAGTGAATCGACAATGGGAGGATTTTGTTTCGCTGAAATATAATTTTTTATTCATTTATTTTTTTATTTTAAAAAAAAGTTCCCTCAAGGAAGTGCAGCAACAACTAGAAGAGGAACAACGAGCACGTGACGAGACGCGAGAGCAGCTCGGAATTTCAGAAAGGAGAGCCAATGCACTTGCTAACGAACTGGAGGAGTCCAGAACTCTCCTCGAACAAGCAGACAGGGCCAGACGTTCTGCTGAACAGGAACTGGCTGACGCCCACGAGCAGCTTAATGAACTCGCTGCAAACAACGGATCTCTTGCCACAGCCAAACGAAAACTGGAGGCCGAACTTCAGACTCTTCATGTAAGTATATGATGATTTTGCAAATGAATATTGTTACATATGCGTCGTGTGTGTTATGTAAAAGTTTATATTTATAAATAAATTTTAGTCTGACCTGGAGGAAATCCTAAACGAGGCCAAGAACTCCGAGGAGAAGGCGAAGAAGGCAATGGTGGATGCAGCAAGGTTAGCCGATGAATTACGAGCTGAGCAGGAACACGCCCAAAATCAGGAGAAAGCAAGGAAAGTGATGGAGACCCAAATGAAAGAACTGCAAGCGAGATTGGAGGAAGCCGAAGCAAACGTCCTGAAGGGTGGTAAGAAGATGATTGCCAAACTAGAAGAACGCGTCCGAGGGTTAGAACATGAATTAGATAGTGAGCAACGAAGAAGTGCAGATGCTCAAAAGAACTTGCGTAAAAGTGAGCGACGAATTAAAGAATTGGCTTTCCAAGCTGAGGAGGACCGTAAGAACCATGAAAGAATGCAAGATCTGGTTGAGAAACTTCAACAAAAGATTAAAACCTATAAGAGGCAAATAGAAGAAGCTGTAAGTTGACTATCCACATTTCCCATTTCAAACTCACCCTCATTAACCAACCACTTACGCAACAAATTTTTATTAAATATAGGAAGAAATTGCAGCGCTCAATTTGGCCAAATTCCGTAAAGCCCAACAAGAATTAGAAGAAGCAGAGGAGAGGTGTAAGTATTCAGATTATTATTCATCTTCAATTATCATTCGCTTACTTACTCGGATGTTGCAGCAAACTATTTAAGTGTCATTTCATTGATGATTTTCGTTTCAGCCGACCTTGCAGAACAAGCGTTGAGTAAAATGCGAGCACGCGGTGGACGGGCCGGTTCAGTTGCAAGGGCGCTGAGCCCAGCGGTAAGATGAGTCTTCAAAATCCAAAGCTATCAATTATCATTAAAAAGCATTGTAAAAAGCACCGATGCAGCCATCAAGCTTTCGTAGATCTCTGTGCTAAAGTTAGATTTAAGTTTCAAAGAGAGCTGCCAACGCCAATACCACCACGCGATTCACGCGATAATGATAACAATTACACATTGTAATAATGCATAATTCTTCCAAATGACATGCATGAAATTCTTTTTATTTCAGCCCATGCAAAAACCTGGAAAACAAAGAGCCCATGAATATTAGGTTATTTCATTTGTATAGGTAGATTTACGCAATATTTTTCAGTAAGTGTTTATTTGCGAATCATTCCAATTTTCGTAGAAACTGACTTAATGGAGACTACTAATGAGTGAAGCAACAAATCATGATTATGGAATGTTGTAAAAATTAATAACTTAAAAATAAGTGGTGGATAATATTTCGTATCAGCGGAGCATTTAGTTTCACTTTCACTACTCTGGCAGTTGGAACGAAAAGGACGCCCTCCAACCAGCAGCACATTACATGCTGTCTGTATTATATTGAATTGAACCTTTCCTGGTCACTCACTTCAATAGTCATTGTTCACAAATTACAACGCATTTTGCACATATTAATTATTACAAAGATTCTTTCAATTTACTATAACTATCTTAGACCTTTAAAACTATGTCTATGTTGAGATGTCTTTCCTTTTAGCTAGAATATTTTTAATTTTGGTCATCACTCAATTATCATTATCAAGTTTTTCTTGTACTTTTATCCTTTAAAATAAAGACAATAATAGCGCAGCAAATCCTTTTTAAATCAACCAAATCTGTAAAAGCATGTAATAAACAAATAAAAAAATACTCCCGAGTCAGAGTAGAAATGAAACGCCCCACTAAGTAGCTAGAGCGTTGATTTTAATAACCAATTCAATTTGTAAAAACTTTGATGAATGGAAAGTAATGATAAATGATAATACGGATGTTACAAATTTTCTTCCACAGGTGAATTCCCGACCAGCACCGAAAATTCCAACAGCATCGGATTTGATGCGGTCTCTTGACCCATTTCACGATTCCGATGCCTAAAGTGTAAAGCCATGCACCATCATCATGGTTTTCTGACTTCGTGAAACTAATCATCGTCATCATCTGTATTACAATTAATCAATCAATGAAATCAGCAATGTTTTAAGAATAACATGTTTATATGCTCTTGTTGATAATTATATTGCCTTAATTGCTACAATTACTATAAATTGTGACGTTTTCAGTTTAAAAATTGAAACTTAAAAAACTTGTGTTACTTTCAGCTAATGATACATACCATTGTAAGAGAAATTTGATTTAAAATTTGAGTTCAAGTGGAAGGGCGAGATCTGGTTCGTTTGTGTTAAATACCTATCCGGTCAATTTTAAATCTCATTAAAACACATTCTTCATCTATGCGGAGTGTGCCTTATTTTCCCGAATGTGCGTTTCAACTGTGTTGTACGTAATTACTCTTGTAAAATTAGCATGAATTCGAAATAAAAGTTATGCAAATTTCCATGAATTTGATGAATGATCGTCATCGTGTCATTGCATTACCAGCATTACCAATCCTATATAAAATTAAGTTATGCTCATTACATGCATTATGCATACAAGTTGTATTGTTGTATATAACAAACCAACCTACTACAATCCTTCACAAAACTCTGCACTAGCATTTTTTAAGCCAATTGAACTATGGCATGTGACATGGATCTGCAATTTGAGAAACCTTCTACATGTAATTATGTAGTCCTTTGCAATTTGCATTATGAACTTGCGCTACAAAAGTTCGCCGTTAAATAATCGGATTTGAAGTGATTAAAATTGGCGATAAACGTAATTTATTGGCAGTCACATTTAGTAATTACAAGATAGCGGAGTGAACCACCAATAATTCTATTCTATTAGCATTTTTGATTAAACAATAAACAAGTTATTAATCACGACTGAGGCCAGAAATACACAGTTGCAGAATGCAATCAAACGTTCAGCAGTTAAATTTTCTCTACTGCCTTTGAGTTGAAACTGTATTTGGATAGAAGATAAAACTGAACGTACACAAGTCGTATAACTATTGATTTTTAGACTACGTACAATGTTTTCACACTAGTGGAAATAATGGCATGATTTTGCTTTGCATAATCTTAATTTGATCTATTCATGCCCAGCGAGAAATTTAGACAGGAACCCTTGAGGCTTTGGTTCTATAGTTTCTTTGAAGTAACTCATTATGTGGCCCTTCTGCTTCCAGATTTCTACCGTTTCCTTAAGTTCCATCTGTCCCTGTAATTGAGTAAAAAAGTAGAGATTCATTATCATTATTCATTGCGCCTTTTAAACTTTTAACTCAGAAATCAGAATAACAACGCACAACCAGACAACTCAATTAGTAAACTATAATCATTTACCTTTACGACCAGCATGTCAATAACACGAATATCTTGAATATGATTATTCTTTTCAAATTCTTCACGGAGCTTCTTACGGCACTGTGGCACAGTTTTCGGGATGTCGTAGTCGTGTACTATTTATTAAATTGCAATCATTATTATTATTAATGAATAATTATAATTATCATTAATGAACCATTAAACATCCCTTATGAGAAAATTGAAAATGGACCTACCAACATAAGGAATCTGACGATACCACGCTTTGTACAAGTTGAGGACCCTTCGTCGAGCTTCGACCTTATCGAGTGACAACAAAGGCTTCACCTGGCGAGTTGTCGTCTTCACGATGGCTCCGGTGGAGGATGCCATGGTTAAAAGTAAGTTCTTGCCGAGGAAAAAACACCGGAACCACCTCCCACTATTAACCACAGTTAATTAATTAATTTAAAAACAATCACTGAAAATTTTGAAGCCTTACACCTCGCAATCGCAACACAGATTCTATGTAACACATCTGATTCTCCTTTACAACATTGGATTTGCCGGGAGCCGATTGGGCCATCATCGTCAAAATATCAGCATCGTTCCCAGCTGTTCAACGAAAAGGTGCACCAACAAAATTTGGAGGCGCACATACAACAAACATATAGACAGAGTCAAAGTGCTTTTAGATGTTTGGACCAAAACAAAAACATCAAATCCAACAAGTCGAAGTCGAAATTGACTCATCTTCAAACAAATTGTTCAAATAATTAATTTAACGCGTTCATTAATTTTATTCGAGGAAGATGTGATGTGAGTGTGTATCATGACAAATGCATGATACTTTCTAATGTATTGATTTAGAACGAAGAAGATTTTTACGAACAATTAATTGAATTTTTTCTTGCAAATTGACTGTCTCTGTCATTATCGCTGTCTCCAATTAAAGTTAAAGTTCTACTGTTTGAAGGGAGTGCCCACCGATTTCATGTGAAATCATGGAAGAGAGCCGAAGACTGCTGGAATCTCACCTGAACGAATTCTTTGCGCCGACAACGAACAATGAGAGGAAACGTCAGATTGAAGTGGTACTGGAGAATTTTTCGAAGCAGAATGGATCGTGGAAGCAGGCCTTGTACTTTCTGTCCAATTCCGCGTCCAACCAGTACGTCACCATGTTTTGTCTGAGTGTGATCGAAAATACGATCAAATGTAAGTGGATAATGATGAGCGCCTCGGAACAGAACGAATTGAAGTCAACAATTTACACATTCCTTCTTCAGCATTACGCTCCTTCGAGTACAATTAATTATCCGAGCTTCGTTAGGAACAAGATTATCAAGTTACTGGTGGATGTTGGCAAATTTTCATGGCCACAATCATATCCAGACTTTTTCTCCAATATTTTAACCGTAAGAATTTTTTCACTTCACACACAAAGACACAAATTCAAATGCATTAAAGCCTAATGTCCCAAATTACTTAAATGGTGATTGAAATAATTCAATTGTATACATGTCTACGTTTCCACACAGATTGCGGCAAACGAAGAAACTGTGGCCCTGGGTTTGATTTTCATTAAAACAATTTCGGAGGAGTATCCCAATTGCAAGGATGAAGTCAGCACGGAAAGGAAAGCTGAACTTAAATCACTTCTTATACAGCAATTACCGGATGTCTTTGAATTGTTACGACGTGGGTGTTTAATCACGGACATTTTAATCATTATTGAAATTGTATTTTGCTGTCCTTAACGTTTATAATGCTCTTGTTTGCAGAAATACTCTTAACTGGTCTCAAGCAGTGCCCGTCGGGAAATTTCCCGGATCACTCCCCACAGACTGAAGACCCTGCTCCTACACACTTTGATGAAGTTCTTTCACTAACACTTGAAACGATTTCCAACCTTTTCACGTGGATACCTTTAGATGGCTACAAGATCTCAAGGGAACAGTTCCATAATGACAGGGCCGTACCTTTCCCAGAACACTTTATCAAAGTCATTTGCCAATACACCCACATCGATACTTGTCCAAACTTTGTGAGTAGTATTCAGTTTAAAGCTGTACTGATTATCAAGACTGCCAATTTAAGCTACTAACTAAAATTACAATTACATCTAATATTCTCTTTGTCATTAAAAATACAGAGGACCAAAGGAAGCCATCTTGGTGTTTT
Source organism: Cyphoderus albinus (assembly GCA_021029165.1). Classification (NCBI taxonomy): domain Eukaryota; kingdom Metazoa; phylum Arthropoda; class Collembola; order Entomobryomorpha; family Paronellidae; genus Cyphoderus; species Cyphoderus albinus. Next base: position 14,838 of record VYYJ01001481.1, on the reverse strand, counting down.
GTCAATGGGGGTTATCAATGAACTTTTATACAGGAAATTTATTCCCAAAGAGTTTGATACACATATGGACACTGTCGCATTGTTTGCCATTGAAATCCTTAAACGAGTTTCTAACAGAGCTACAATTAGTTCCTTGCCACAACAGTAAGTTATTGTTTCGTAAGGAGAGATATTAATAGTTGAATATGTACATGTTAGTGAATGTTTTTTTACTTTTATTTCAGGTATTTGGAAAAGATCATTGAATTTCTTTGTCTGATAGCAAGTCACCACTTTTTCCGTTACGACGGACCGTGTTCAAAACAGTTTGTCACCTATCTCCTCAACTTCACTTTCGAACAGACTGAGACTCTCTATTATTATGAGTGTTTAGAGATTTGGGCTAGATTGTTGGATCATTTAAATGCTGGGGTTCCATTCGTAAATATAACAATGAATAGGGAGGAACTCATTGAATATTTTAAACAACCTATGCTGGATTTAGCTACTAAAATTGTTTTAAGTACCCAGAAATTTGATATCGAAAGCGACAATACTTTTGAGACGGATGTAAGTGATTATTTACTGCTTGCTGATATAGTTTTAAATCTTAAAAACTAACTAAAATGAAATGTTTGAAGAACTACGTAACCTATTTCATTTTCAACTCGACTTTTGTAATTCAGGACGAGGAGGAGGAAACCGAAAGTCCATGTCTTTCTCGAAATATTGATATTCTGGTGAAAATTGGAGAGCTTCTTCCAACGGAATCGCTGGAAGTTGTAGTGAGTGTCATAAAACATCATCAGCGCAAACATTGAGCATTAAGTTCAGTTAAAAATTTATTTATTCTCGATCTCGTTGTACTCTGACTAGACCTCCTTATGGGCCGAGTCGTGTGTTTATTATGGAGGATTAGCTGGATTCCTAGACCCTTCCAAGACTAACATCACAATTGAAAGCGACACTAATATCAAACATTTTATTTTTATTATCCAACTTATTGGCAGGTAATAAATAATCTTGCTATTGTTGACTTATTTAGACAATTAGACATAACTAGAATATTATATGTATTGAAACGATTTTCTGTTTAGACTGGCGAGCGTTTTCTATGGACATTTCGAGCATCTATATGGCGATGTGTTCAAAAAGCAAATTGAAGTTGGTAAAAGTATTTTACATGAGTTAATCAAAGTTCTTCTGTGTTCAAAAGAGTATTATTTTGTCAAATTTCCTGCATCAATAGTTCAAGCGTAAGTGTTCTACGAAAACATATCTATTTGTATATTAGCCACAGGGAAATATTCTATACCATGATTTTTTCCATTGCAGAAACTGTGAAATCATCTCTTCGCTAAAAACATGGATTTACTGGTTAGCTCGTTACCATTCAGAAGTTATCCAGACTGACGCGACTGAACCAGAAGTTCAAAGTTTTTATGGAATGATAAATGTTTGTACCGAATTCGTCTTTTTTACTTTGGAAAATCGTTCGATTGTTGACCAGTCAATTGTCCTAGCCCAAGCAAATTTTTTCAATACTTTGGTGAACACTCTTCGAACGCAACATATTTTTAAAATGCAGTGTGTTCGTAATCTCATTGAGCAGCTGCATAATTTAGGCAGTTCGTTAGGAACAGATACATATCGAACATTGCACAAGGTTTCTGCTGCACTTATTCTTTTACCGTGGCAAAATGTTTCCAATCAAGAGTGGGAAGTTCGATCGAAAATGTACATGGATTTTATGAAGAATCTGAGTACGCATCTATTTGAATCAGCTAATCGGCCAATGGTTCTTGTATTTTGGGTCCATGTCCTCAATGACCAATTGGACATGCTGATGAGCGAATGTACAAATTCCAAGCGGATTTGCTGGAACATTTATAAAGAACTTGTGCCATTTATGAGGGCAATGGTAACACAGCACTTGAAGGAGCCAAGTAAGAATCACTTTAAAAGTACCTTAAATAGTCACTTTGTATTTGTAGATGGAGACTTTGTAATTTTATGAATAATTTAACCTTGTTTCATAGTTGTGAACGAAGAACTTCTGAGTTTTTTCATAAAAGTGATGGAAGTTTTGAGACAACAGGTTGGAGCCCAGTTCTTCGAAGAAACTGCCAAACTATTCTTGACATTGTTTTCCAGGGAAAATATGCACGAATTGTTCAAAGAGAGTGATACAATTGTCGTTGAAAAGTGAGTCAGTTTTTTTTAAATGTACAACATGAAAATATATTTGCTTAGTGTTTAATGTACAATATCATTGTCTTTTAGATTTATAACCCTACTTCAGTTTATGGTGAAGGATAATTCGCCCAGCTTTAAAAAGTTTTTTGGGGAAGCTCTAACTTTGTGCTACACAAACATTTACCCTTACTTAGCGCAGCGACCCTCGCCCGAATTGAAAATTCCATTCTTTCAGTTAATTAGGGACTGTTTAAATTATCGTTGGAACTACTTTTTTCCGCCAAATCTCGCCGTACGATCTATTGGTCTGACAACATCCTCAATACCAAGTTCAGACTCTCAAAGGCCAGATCAAAACTCTGAAGCATCGACGCGACTGAACCAAATCTTACAAAGCATAGGACATTCGTTTCTTCAGCCAGACTTGGAAGTCTTCCGGTTCAATCTGGCGACACTTTCGTCGTGGAACGAAAAGCATAAATTGTACAGTAGACTGAGCGATCGACCTGAATACTTGGACCAATTCATGGCACTATTTATTCAAATCCTCATTCAGAAAAGTCACGATCTCATGAGAGAAGAAATTGCAACAGTTCTTTTTGAGATGGCATCAGTGAATTACCGGCGATTTTGTACTGCTTTTCTACCGCAAACCGTTTCCCTCACCTTCCCTCAACTGTCCGTCCAGCATCGAATGATACTATTGGAGAAATTTTACCCTTCCAAACCGAATTCAGAAAATTGTGGATCGCCCGTCACAAGTGGATCCGACACATCACATTCCTGTGATTTGCCGACTTTTACACAGAATTTAAGCAAATTTGTCGATGACCTCCGATATTTCCATTTTTGTATAGAATGCAACTCTGCTGCAAATCAGTCACAGCATGCACAGCCAAATGTAGCCGTTGTAAAACCGATGCCTCAGACTTCAGCTTAAATAAATCTTGATGTTTAGCTTGCCTCTCTTCGTAACTCTAGCCGTTGGAAAAAATAAAGTTTTTAATAGATGCAGGGTGCAATTAACAATCATCTCATTCTCATTTCTAAGAGCTTTAGTTATGATATTTTTGACACAGTTTATTTAACAGCGATATTTTTTACATTGTTGCAATTATGTAGGTCAGACTGAAGTAAAAGTTAAACAGCAGAATTTCACAATGCCCCAAATCCTGTATTTCGTAATTTTAATAGCATACCCCTCTTCAAGGTAGAGTTATTAAAAAGAAAATGATAATTGTCTTGTGCTGTGATAATTTTAATGCACAACAAGCGTCAGTTGACTCATTACTTTTATTAATTATACATTTAATAATGTGTTGTAATATCTAAGATGCTTTCTTCAAACCTGCAGTTAGATTAGATGGTTAACAGATACATCCTTGTCAATTGTTAAGCTGTTAATTAAGCAAGTTTTTAGCATTTGTAATTGCTAATTCAGTTGCCGCTTCATTTCAAACTTGTTAATGACATTGTTATTAAGCATGCTTTATTGTTTCTGTTGACGCAGATCGTTTAATTAATTGTCGCCACATATTTTTATTATGGTTCATTTTTACCTCTTAGGCCTTCATCCTTCTTGTTATACTAATGCAAATTATTTATAATATATTTAAGGCTGACGCTGAACCGATTCCTTTTCAGGATAAAATGAATAAAAGTAAATCTTTAAAATGTTATAAAAACTTCATCCCTGCCTGCTTTCATTATTTCATGTCACACTCACCCGTTTAACTGAGCTGCATCATATTATATTTTTCTGACAAACCACAGGCAGCCTTCAAGTTTGAAACTTAGAGTACTGAACATCTGAACATAGTGGCAGAGGAGGAAAGTATTACACTATATAAGGTAGGGTTAATGTTACATATGCTCACATTCATGAAAAACAAAGGAAAGTGTACTACAGAATGTTTTATATGGCAATAAAATCTTGTAGCATTGACATTTCATATCTCACGGTATCGTTGTAGAAATTTTATGCTAATCTACAATATTATGGCATATTGAGATGAGAGAGCTCTGGTCAGCTTTTGAATGCGTCATACAGAGAATATGAGATCCTCCCTCCTATCTGAAATTTTAAACCTTTTAAAACTATAAATGAATTAATGATCTTCGCATGGACGCATGGATGCAGACTCAGTTCCGTTCTGGGCTTGTTTTTAACGAGGAGGCAGTTACGCACCTTGGCACGAGAGCCGTAAATTTCTTTGAAAATCAAGGTTTCCATTTATTCGTTTTCTTGTACTTGAATTAATTATTATATAATATAAATACGATTAGGTATATTGCTCAGTGTGGTTGAGTAGAATAGAATGATATAAAATTTAACATGTAATAAAATTAAATTCAATATTGTAAATCCGAAATCAGTTTCGTGTAATAGATGTTTATACATATGAATGGTAACCGGTAGTGTAAGCAAGAGCAGGAGGCGCAACGGAGAGAGCTCCATGATTGTAATAATGATGTTGATCGTGGGCGTAACCGAAAGGTTGTTCTGCAACTATTCCAGGAGCAATTGCTGGGACGTATGCCAAAGTTTTGCTATTGTCACTGGAATAAAAAATCATGTATTTATTGTAATTGTAGCATACACAAGAAAATGACTCAAATAATGAAGAATGAAGGAAAGAAAAGGATTTTAAGGTTCATGCTTCATTATAAAAATTCAAGGGTAAAGTGAACCTGCTCTTGAGTCTTTCAAGGTCACATACAACGTATTTATATCTTTAAAACGATGCTACAGTGATTCATTGACTGAAACCATTTTTTTGCAGAAAATACACCCCTAAACGAAGAAAAAAGAAATTGCACGCACAATTGTGTGAGTCATTTTCCCACAGCAGTGCAGCCTTAGTTGCTCACTTCATGCAACTCATTTACTCTTTACCATTAACCCTTCAGTTGTTTAGGTTAATTTACCGAGGGTAAATCACGAACTACGAAGGCAAGACACCAATTCATAAAGTGGACTAATTAACCTTTGAATGTAATTAGACAGACTTTACCAATGAAATATGTAATTTTCATACGTTAATAGTTCTGACTAGTAATCAACATTGACAAATTCAAAACTAATCTCGTGAATTGTCGAGCCTTGCGTTAATTAATCGATAATGGTATAGTTTATAATTTCATGTGAGTACCTTCTCGATAAAGCCACAGCGGATGATGAAATTCCATCATGACTCTGGTAAGCGTATGAAGTTCCTTGATTCCCAAGCACATCCCGGACAACCTGAGTCTGAGAGGAAGTGGACGGAAAAGTGTAATAAAACTGGGGAATGGGAACCAGACCAGGCCTGGCGTTAACATTGACAATTGCAATGCCCAAGAAACTGGAAAAAGCTAGAAGGAAAATCTGAAAATCGAATAATTATTATATACTTATTAATTTCCAGTATAAAACCAAAATGCTGGTCAATTTAAGTAGTGGAAATAAATTGCGTTTGGATTTAATCCCTAGTGTTGAAAGGTCTTACGGAAATATGCATTTTGCTCTTGGTTTCCGCCTGAGTAAAATTGTGGAACTGATTTGATTTGATAAACGCCCACTCGGACACTTCTAGAGACAAAACAAACAGATCGTTCAGAGTTAAAACTGAGAATGCGCGATGGATGCGGACTATGCGGAGTTGTTTGCATGAAGACTCTTCACTGAAGAGTTGATCGCTAGTTTTGATGTGACTTAGCTTTTAATTATTACCTCAGTTTATTGTAGAGAGTGCATTGGGTGATAATGATTTTGTCGTGGCAGAGGCAACAGTTTGATGTTGATGTAGTAAAGAGAAGCTTAAGGACAATAGATCCTCCTTAGATTTGTAAACCCATCCACGAGAAGTATTAAAATAAAACTAAATGTGCAAATATTTATGGACCGTTGTTATGTGTTATGGTCATAAATGTACAAGTCTACAGGAGGAGGTACTATGAATGAATGAAGTGCGCACACAAGAGGAAAACAGATTTAATATTTTACTGTTTATGTTTCTTTTAAATTATAAAACTAAACTGTGTAGTACTGCAAATTAGTGACGTTGAGTGGAAGGCTGACGAAAGGAAGACTGAAAAGATTTCGTGTCTTTAACTCTAGCATTTATATACAATCGTGATAATTGTAATAACGACGATTTTAAAACTAGCCAGAGGAAGTAAAACAATATTACATACATACATGCGTACTAAAACTACTAACTAAAATGAAACAGAAATGAATGCGGTTTAATTATGTTAGTGGATGAAGTATGAAATAGTTTTCAGTTTTACATCATATGAATTCAACGTCTGTTTGGTTGAACTTGAACGTGCATTTTGGTTTGCAATTGAGCGTCAACGAAGAATTTGCGATATTATAAATCAACCCAATTCAACAAACGTTTCATTTCAATTATCATTCATTACAGCAAAAATAATGGGAAGATTCAGGTACGGTACAAGTACGCCAATTCATACTTATAGCGTTTTCATTGTAATCTTACGTAATGTTCAAATCAAATAAGTAGGTATATGTAAGTAAACTACTTAAAAATTGTTGATAGAGCCACTGCGTTATAGAAGCAAGGCGTTGTCGTGCGCTTTCTTGAAGAAACAGGAAACGCAATAAGTACGTTCGTGAGAAACTTAAAAAACGTGGAAAATGGGAGATGGTACAGGGTTACGAATGTGCGTTCGAGTGAATTGAACAAATACACTTCAAATAATCATATTTTTTATATCCAGTTTGCAGTTTTAAATGAATAAATGTTTGTATGCATGCTTGATTGCACGTGTATCACTTCTAGGAGCAGCGTCTTGGCCATTTGGGTGGGATTTGAATTTGAAAGCGCAAAATGATTTTGCTATTGATTTACTTAACATACATATATCTGACTTTCATGATTCATGATGACGCAAATTCAGAATTTAGCAATAAAATCTGGGTGAGCAATCAAAATGAAATCATTAAAATTGTGAATTTGTATGAATAATGATTTATTTGTGTAAAAAATGTATAATTTTGTTTTCAAACGCAGCCAGTTATTTGTACGGTACAAACCGTCAGCGCGTCATCAATAAGAAATGAATTTAATTTAAATAATAATTTCTGAAATTTAATGTGAGTTATAATTTCTAATAATTAACGTCCGCTTTTAATATTCGCAATTCACAAACCACGATGCTAATGAAATACAAAAATTTATTTGTACAAATGAACAGCAGTAGCTGTAATTAATCATCTGTTGATTCCATTTACATAATTTGTATTAATTATTTAAGATGAAATGGGTATTAACCAACACATTTATTATATATACATATTTTAATTGCACTTTATGTTTATACTTTTAAAAGTCAAATGTTGACTATCCCTGTCCCTGAATGAATGTTTCATTTTCTTTGTGTCCAACCGTTGGTGAATGGGTGGCGTTAATATTATGAATTTTTAGTGCCAGAGATTGAGATTAAGCCAAAAAATCATTATTGAATCTGGACTTCGGGCCATAGATTCGGGATTAGATGAATTTGAAGCTTAAAACCCAAACTACCCAATTCTGCGTCACCGATTTCGGCGATTTCATGTTGCCCCATTTTAACTAAAACCTTATGATGACGAACATTGCACCGATTCCATTTGTCGCTTTCTATCATTCTATCTATTTTGGAGAAGTTTCAACTTTCCTTATGCATAAATTATGCAGATGTGGCCAGGAGCCGAAATCTAATAGATGTACATTATATGTATTATGCAACATAAATCCGACACTGATTATTTGAAACGGACTTATCAAACTTTACTTCTATAGGTAACCCAGAACAGGCTACCTGAACTTCATTCATAACTCAAATTAGTCAAACTCATTTATCGCGGATGACTAAGGATTTTAGTAGGTCAATATCTCAAATCAAGAAAGATTATGATAATGATGTAAAATCAAACTACTGGAACAGTGTCAAAAAATAAACTCATGTACATAGCATGATTAGGAGTTTGGGAGTTTCAAATTAGTGGAAGTAAAACCAGACATACATATCCAGGTTGCACTAATGAGTAGTTACATTAGTTACTATACTGTTAATATCTCTTGCTCGCCTTGCGGTACAAATTACCAAGATTGGCTAATGTCGGACGAACTCGACAAGGTATTCCAATTTAGCGATTTAAGAAATAAAAAACTAGTCAGTGTAGTGTGTAACCTGGTATGTAGTTTGGTAAATTGCTTCGACAAGATTCTGTCGTTTCTAATAATGAGGTTTTATATTTTAACAACTAAACATAAAATCGGCAAACATCAAGATCATGCAATTTCAATTCAATGGCCTTGCAATTTTTCAACTATAACTATTACACATTGACAAAGTTCCTCCTTTCCAATGACATAAGGCCATAAGGGTGACTGAAGTTGGTCATAAATTATCAAGAGAAATTCATTAACAATAAAATATCAATGCGGATAATGTTGGCCTCTAATTGTTTTAACACTGCTCTAGTTTTATCGTCATGCGCTTTACTTTTGCAATCGTGAAATACTAACTCACGAACAAACAAAATTGGGAGAAATGGGAGATGCTCCGCATCCGTCCTTTATTTTCGTGTTGCACAAATACGAATCTATCATAACTATGAGTATATGCGACACTGAAATTGGCACGAAAAACGATGATCGTGCAATTTTTCATTTACATACAAACTGTTGGTAAATACATAGTTTTTGGAATGTGGAAGAAATTAACTTGTAATATACCTTGTATTTTGCATAAAATAAAAACGTGCCATAAACAAATACTTCGTTTAATCAGAAGTAAATAAAAAGATGAAACAGGTGCTCACTTAATTGAAAAGCAATGGGTGGAAATTCAAAATCTTCCTTTTCACTGATCTCAAATTCAAACAATTAACCAATATTTAATATTTTCGATGTTACTGCTATTAATTATGGTTAAATGATTCAGCAGGAAAAAGACCTCGAAATAGACTACGGGTGTTAAAAAGTCCAATTTATTTCCATTTTAAAATAAAATGTTATTAATTCAAGAATTTCCAACATAGATGGGCTATTCCAAAGTTCTATGTGCAGAATCCCCATCCGAAACCACGTCGTACGCTGCAAATTCCAGAGCAGCAGCAGGGATTTGTATTTCCGCAGGGACCCACGGCACAACCCTCCCCTCGAATACGACAATTTTGTGCCTACAAACGATTATAGATTACGATTTAGATGAAACGTGTTACAAAATAGGTATTATTAATTTAATGACTCACTTCAATTTCGGCCAGGAAAATGGAAAACAAAAAGCACATACAAACAACGACGAATATAGATCGGTCCATTGTTGGGGCAATTGAGAATTTATATCTACCTAGGGTTTCAGCTACGCTTTTAATTAAGTCGTGAAAAATCGAAAATCTGCAAGTGGAAAGCAACGCTACGAATTCCAGTGTAAGAATGAAGAAAATTGACGTATTAACAGGGAATTTATTACAAATCGTGTATGTTTAATATACCTACTTATAGTGTTCGGGACAAATCAATTTGTAAATGAGCCACTTGTCCTCAAGTCACATTGACTTCCAGTTCCAATTAATGCTTAGCATGACAATTGAACACAATGTTGAAAATCATGGATAGAGTATGTAACACTTTTCCGTGATATTTGTCATTTCATCAATAACATCATTATCATGTTAAAAACCACAATGAAAATTAGAGACACAAAATGGAAGCAAGTTATAGCTATAGCTTCGCATGTTTAAAACGCAACGATTTCGAGGTTTTCTTCCTCTTTTGCTTCTAGTAATTAGCTGAATAGTAACAGCACCATGTATTATGTATTATTATCTACTTCAATATGACACCGACACCACAAATTCTTTACTGAACTAATAGACATGATTCATGTCACACGAAGAATGGAATACCACAAAAATAAAATTCATTCATATTTTTGCAAATTTCTTGTGAATGATCCACTGCAACTGCAAGTAATTATTTTTGTATATTCCATTATGGAATAAAATTCCATATAATGAGATAGTTTGCCATGTGGAGGAAGATAACCGCCCAACTTTACCTCCCTCATAATTATCACCAAACACCTTAACCACCTTGCGCCAGTCTTATCGAAGAGGTTTTGACTATGTACATATTGTACGTATGAATTTTAATCCAGAGGCCACAGCTATACTCATATTGGCGTAAAATTACTTTTGCGGTTGTCGGGTCTCGACGGATGTGTGGAGTGGATTTTCTCTTCGTTATTTGATGGGATATTTTTACGGTGTATTCTACTCTGGCTCTTAGGAATGAATACGGGAGTGGTTCTCTCTCATTGATGACTGGCATATTATGTAAGGACAGTTTAGTTTAGTACCGCTTGTGATACATTATGTTAAAACAGAGTTTAACTGTTAGTGAAAGTGAAACGGTGAAAGTGTAGGATGGTTAAAGTGGAGCGGTAATCTTGCAACTTTTATGCAACATACATAGAACTATAGAACAGTGGTTTATGTAATTTAATACAGTAGAACTAATTATTCCGTACGACATTTGTTGCTTAATTCTTATGCTTTCTCTCGACCTCACCCCCTTAACTAAAACCAACGACCAAGACACGAGTGACGCACCCCAAGTCGAGAAGTCGAGTCATTCCGTGTCACATAGAACTATAGAACAGTGGTTTATGTAATTTAATACAGTAGAACTAATTATTCCGTACGACATTTGTTGCGTAATTCTTACTCTCCTTAACCGTCTTGTCAAATTCAAATTAGCTGTTCTTTTAGATATAAATATGTACTATAGTATAAATATGGAAAGTCTTTAATAATTTGTCTAGAAACAATTGCAATCTACATATACAAATTAAATTAACAGTGGGAAATGAAAATTGGTTATTTCAGTTTTCGTTTCGTTCCAACCGTTGTATCGAATAGCTGACTTCGTAAAAATTGTCCCTCTTTCAAGTCCAGAAGGTAGAATAAAGACTTGCCCTTCACCTTCACTGGCATCTGAGATGCTCCAGAAACACGGGAACCCTCTGCGCTAATCTAAGATGGATAATCAAAAGTACAATCATTTAATTTATCAAAGTATTTCAAACAAATGCAGATATCATTATGTACATACATAAACTAATATTTGTATAATTACATTGTTAATTGGAACATCAAGCATTTTACTTGTTCCGAATGGTGTGTACGTCACAAATGTAACAGTTTTTCCATCTTTTCTCAGCACTAAGTACCTAACCTATAATATTGAAGACTTTAGTTGATTACAAAAAACTTGAATATAATTTTTTTTTATATTTATTTTAAATGATAAACTTACAGTTCTTGATACGTAGGTCCAACTGATAAATAAAATACTAAATCCTGTATAATATATAACAATGTTCAAAATAAATAACCTTGAATGGCAAACTGTTCATAGTTCACAATATTTGTCTTCTCATAACTTTTCGAGTGATTATTTCTGTAATTCTTACCCATAAGCGCTGATCCAATTCCTAACCCATATTTATATTTGTCAGAGCCTAAATTCATTCTTCTCCAGTAAGGAAGTTCCTCTTCTTCTTCCTTCTTTTCTTCTGGTACGGGAACATCAATCATTCCGAAACTTGAGTAACTGATGGCGAGCCAAAATACGTACTGAGCTAAAGCAAAGATACTTAGATTTCTATAAAATTTTGGCTTCTCAAATTTGTATAAGATTATGTCTTTGACGGAAGAGACATCTGTAGCAGTATGCTTCGAAGGAGCAGAACCCGACTTCGTTTCACATAGTTTGCAGGAAGTTGAAAGTTTGTTGGTACAATGACGAAGAAGCAAGATGACCCTCGAAGGTCGACTACAAGACCAAATCATGGTGCTCTTAGGAGTCGGTTCAACTAACTTCAACTTCTAAATTCCAAGACTAATGAGGTCTTTTCTGAAACACAAAAAATACGCACTTTTAAATAACTTCTCAAACACTTTTCAATTTCAATACATAACCAAAAAATCGCTGATTCCAAGCAAGCCCAACACAAATTTTCTCGTAAATACATAAAGCTATTATTTAATTATGATTACAATTTTCGACGATTTTATTTCCAAAGGTTAGCCTACACTGACTTTACTTTGCAAATAACAAGACATTAGATTTAAATGCAAAAATCTATCAGTATAGTATAACAAATGCTCGTAATCATTGCAAGGAGACAACAAAACAAACGCTTGTATTTTGGTGTATGAAATTGACTTGTTTTTATTGGTTTTAGTGCGAAAAATTCATATCACAATTTTTAATGCAGTTATCTTTTTTTCGATATAATGGAATTTAAAAAATTGTTTATTAGCTTGCAAATAATAAATAAATAAAATTATTCTGAGGTCTTCTCTACTAATCTGAAGTCAAGGGAGTCTCCATCAAGTATACTTCCATCCAGCAATAAATCATTAATTGTTTTTTCAAAGGCCAATGTTAGGCAAACATCACCCTTGAAGAAGTGAAGTTTAGGGGCGTCGGCTTGATTGTTTCTATTTTTGATCCGCGCCTGACGTGCCATGAAGTCCACTGCTTTTCCTAATGACCACCTTTTACTCATCCACACATCCAGCGGCTTTGGATTTTGCTGAGGATTTGGGCAGGTTATTGCGAAAAAGACGCGCTCCGTTTGAGGTACAGCGTCGTCTCCTTTGGCTCGTCCTTTAAGTCGCATCAATTGGAGCTTAGCAGCCATCGTACCTTTGGCGCCTCCTTGAGCTCGAGCTTCCTCCAGTTTGTTGCTGATGTCTTCCTTCATTTTGCTCTGCAAATCTTTTAACGCCTTGGAGGAGTCATCCGCCTTCTTACCCTCCCTCTGAGCCTTCTCTTTTTCAGTATCCACTACACGACAACTGCAAAACGTTTTTTCACAAACCAAATATAATAACTGTAAAAGTTAAAAATTATGTTAAATGAATTAATCTTGAAGAGTGTCAATTACCTGTGCTGATCCGCATGACGGTGGGCGAGGCAGAAGTGGAGATTACATTTTGGACAGTACATTGGAATCAGATCTTTCTTGGTGCAATCTTGAAAGGAGCATTTCACTTGCCACTTTTCTTTCTCCTTCTCTGCCAAATCCGAATCGGTAAGAACATTGTCTTTGAAACCCTGACAGGTATGCACAAACGGGGATAAATGAATCTTGCAAAATGATTTTGAGCAGTAGGAGCAAACTACGGGGAGGAAATCCAATTGCTGACATTCCTCATGAGTACATTGCTTTCCGGTGTCTGGAAATTCCATCTTTACTGTGGATTTGGAAGAAATTTGCATTTACATTAACTATAAATGTGACACTCTAACACTGGTTCACGTGTCAGTTTTATCAGGCAGGTCATCAGTAATTCACTCCGCAAAATAAACGAATGTTGCACCTGATTTTGTTTTATAATGTTTTTTTAAAGTTAATAACAGGTTCAAGGAGTTCAATAGTGTGATGGTTATGCTTATGATATATGATTAATTCATTTACTGAGTCAGTAATACTGACTACTGACTGATGAACTACTTATAACTATGAGCGTTAAGATTCTCATCAAAATAATTTATCCATCCGGTTTTATGTGAATGAAAGATAAAAAAGTCTAAAAAATGCCAAGCAATTACAGATTACAATTACATGATTGATAAAATGACACTACTTGCCTCAGAATCGTTGACTTTGAAGTTTGTAAGTCCGGCAATTTTCGCTTTCGCTTTATGTAGTAACCAGTTAATAGGAGTAGTAAGTAAAAACCTTTTAACTGATGAGATAACTATGCACGCCCGGAAATAATATTCTTATTGTTTTACATTAAATTTTGAACCACCAACCAATAATAATTGAACCGGTCGTCGAAACATCTGCTCGTTTCCTCTCGTTTTGCTTGTTTCTTTCTCTCTATGATTATGAAATTTCAGTTCCTCCTGCCAAGAGTGCAAGTAAGTGCAAGGTGAGTAGTAGTCTCCAGTCGTGGTGAGTTTTGCAATTGTACAACAAAGGATGAGAATGAGAACTTGATGCTGATGATAAAGTGCAAAAGCAAGCTTTTCGATTATTACCATTTAAAGCTAAGTTTTTACTAAAACAATTAGTTAAAATTAGTACCTGCCGGTAATTTACAACCCCTTGTGTGGCCACGGCTTTTTACAGAGTTAAAGCGTTTAACTTTTAACGACGAAAGCAACACGTGAAATTCACACTGCACTGTGAATTGTGAATGCTTATGGTTTTGGTTTGATCTTGATGATAAGATGATAACCAAATACAAAATCCAAGCGTCTCTTCATGTGTACAAAGCTTGTAAATAGCTTGGTTTTAGAGGGCAGAGTGAGACTACTATATAACACAATACAATACATACATACAATGAAATAACAAACACATTATAACCAACCAATCAGCAGCCGTGCAGAGTACAACAACTCTCTGCAACTGCAACTTCTTACTAACTTATGTACATCTATCACCAACACGAGAATTATCATTTCCAGCCACGCAACACAGCGGATTCTTTTATAAGGGTGAAATGTGAATGTGAGCAGGAAAGAAAGTTTGGTTTTATTTATGATGCCGGATAATTTATTATTCGACTCTACTGAAATCATTGTTTAGTTTGATGTTTTTCTACAGCAAATATAAACTAGGTGATTTGTAATTTAAACTATG
>VYYJ01001480.1:0-30386 GCA_021029165.1 Cyphoderus albinus | reverse complement strand
TTTTTTTCTGTAACATATTTTTCCTCCAGAAAAGTGGAATACATTTCCAGTGAGAGCAGAGTGAAAGGGGATTGCAATTTTACTGCTGGCTAGATTAGATTTTATGTATTTTATGTATATAATTTATAAAGCTTTAAAGGTGGAGGGAGTGAAGGTGAAATTGACGATGATGATGATGACGACGATGAGAATGTTGATGGGAAATGAAATGATGTATGAAAATGTAATTTGGCCTGTCCTACTTTGCAATATACCTATATATTCCACTGCCTCTTTTGGCCGTTTCTTTTAAATAATGGTGAATGCAACGCAATGCAATGCATGCACAAGAGTCAAATGCTAGCAATATTTGTAGTGGGGAGAAAATTCCCCAACGAGAAAAGCTAACCAAGCAAACCAATAATGAATGTCAGTGGAGCATGGATGATGGGAAGAAAACTGCTGTGTTGCTGGGGGCCTTCCTCCCTTTTCTTAAAAAAAACTTGGAAGTGAATATTGGAATGAATGTGCTCGTAGAGGAAACACGACATGCCCTGCCCTTCTGGAACTTCAAGACAACAGACCACCAGAACAAGTTGGAGAAAAAAACCTTTTAAGTTAAGAAACAGAACTGAAGTTCGACTCAAGCGAGTATGAGCACAACTTGACGACGACGATCTTGCTGTCAGTGACTTGAACAGAGCAAAAAGGGGAAAAGAGAAAAACGAACAAAAAGGGAAGCAGTCATTGGAAAGGCTCACTCACTGACAACTTCACTTCAGGAAAGAAAATGGCTCTACAAAAGAGTACATCTTTTCATGGTGAGCCGTGTCATTCCGACATCAGTCAAATCACTCACTCCTATTTTCGATTTACTCAAATAAAGAAATTGTGTACTTGTACTCGTTTTCGTGCAGCTTTTCTTTTGCTTTTCCCGTGTCAAATAAAAAGCTCCATTTTTTTCACCGAAGGATTACCATTACCACTCCTGCATTAGTCCACGTTTATGGGATTCCATTTCGACGAAATGTCTATTGTGCGAGGCAGGCAGAGAAAAGTGAAGAAAGCAATTTAGCATCTTGATCAAATGAATCGATACGATGATTGACGTGAGCAGCTTCAGGAGGTGAATTCATAAAAAATATCATACATTTTGATATGCTAATATTATGTCCCTCATTCGTCAGTTTTCCAATTCATTTTATCATTACCGATCTGGAAATGAGTCTTATTCGCAATAGTCGCAATCCCTTACCTCCGTCCTTTTTATGGATATTACGAACAATAACAGTCAAAAAAATTGACTGTGTCGTCCATTTTCTTTTGTGCTGCACGGGCGGTCTCCAAATTTAAGGTAGAATTCATCACGGGCAGGTCTGAGAAGAGGTATGAAATGAAATGAGACATACTATATGCATTAGAATAACCTTCAGCTTGCTAAAAACGTGGAGAAATTTATCATTGTAATCATTTTACCAAGTTTTTCATTGAAGTATGTATACAATGCTGTTGTGAATGGGAAATAAAAGGTTGACTTTTATACATTTTTAAAAATTTTATTTTATTTTTCTCTCTTCTGTCTCTCTCACGACTCCCTGTACAACATTTTTTCTCTCACACTTCCATATCATTCCATATTTTTAGTACATCATCATCATCATTTCATCAATTCATCAATGTATTTATTTATTTTTTAGAATAAATTGTTTTGCCTAGAAAGAAAAACTTAACCGATATTTTATTTGCCCCTTTTATTATCATTAATTAGTTCTAGTGATTAATTAGGTATTTCATACATTAATTACACTGTATTAATATTTTGACAACAACAAGTAATTATTCTAATTTAACCAATTAATAATTAATAGAGAAATATAATTAGTGATAATGAGAAAAATAATGTTGGTTAACATAAAATAAAACATAAATACAATAATTACACAACAATCAGAGTTACTTAATAATAAGAGTACGTAATTCAATAACTGCTTTGTTAGTAATTTCAGATTTTCCCACAACAAATCGTTACACTTTTTACAATAATAATGTATTTTATAATAATTATAATAATAACAAATTGTTATTAACAATAATAATAAATAGTAATTACACTACTTAATTTAAAGTAAAAGTAAAGTATGCTTGCAACTGTTCTTTTATTGGTTTGCAACGGTGGAATTTAATTTTTTTGAATTACAGGTTCAGCTTGAAAATCATATTCCATTTTGGATAAAGGTGGAATAGAGCATTAAAGTATTTTTCTTTTCAAATGCTTGAATTAATTGAATGGAAATGATCTGGTTTAATTTTTGCTGGTGCAACTCTACTTAAACACACTCATAGTTTT
Organism: Cyphoderus albinus; assembly: GCA_021029165.1. NCBI lineage: Eukaryota > Metazoa > Arthropoda > Collembola > Entomobryomorpha > Paronellidae > Cyphoderus > Cyphoderus albinus. The sequence continues at coordinate 28,060 of VYYJ01001480.1, read as the reverse complement.
TATTAGCATAATTAATCATATACTCAAGTGTCAAAATTCTATTTCTAGCTACATTATTTTAAAATTATCATTATGTGTTCCTGTGTATACAAATTAACGCGTTCAATTCAATATTTAGTACAGTAAGAATAATAGCACAGCAGCGACAATACGCGACGCATGGCGAAAAATGTTTAAATCCATTTTTTATTTAGGCAGAGCATGAAGAGTCGTTAAATAATGATATTTTTAAATATCATACTTTGATTGATTTTTTTAGAAAATTAGCACATAAATAAGCACTAAGGTCATTGTATATTTTTCTTTGAAAAGATACACATTTTAAAATATCATGTATGTAATGTTTTTATGCAAATATAATTTTAACGATTGCATTAACATCTGCGGTAAATCTAATGATAAACAGTATCTTGATTATTATTAAACAAGAAACACCTTGCCTTCCACTGTTATTGCAATCATGTGTAAACTCTGTTCCGAAATTTCACTGTCTACAACAATTTCTTCTAAGATTTAAACGGCAAAAGCCTACACCTGTTATATTAGTTGCATGCAACTTAAATAGCGTAGCAATTAACATGTTTTAAATACTTTAAGTATAGTAAGTTTAGTAGTTATTCAAAAATTAAGTACACATCAGGGTAATGAATGAAATAATCAACTTCAACATTGCCAACATCTTTTACCACGAGTCAAAAAATGAACCAACATTTATAATGCGTAACTGTTATTTATTAGATAGATGAAGGTGTAATTTACAAGTAATACAAGTACAAGTAGTACCAGGCATTTGAATTAGCACTCTCGTAAATATTGACCAGCGTCTGTTCTGATTTCTCAATGGTGAAATTAAATCAATCCTGTTCCTATTTCTTTCTTTTTTTTGGTTTTTAAAAATCGTATTGCATAAATGATCGTAGAACTATAGTCAACGACGAGAAAGATTTGCTTTTACTTTATTAACTAGGTTTTTTTCTTTTCTTTTTTTTCAAGTTATTTTTCAATACACTACAGAATTCCCATCTATTTATTTTACACAAAAGGAGAATTGTGATTACAGAATCTGCCGTAGGTAAAAAGTAGTTTTTGTGTAAGTCTATTACAGTCCACCAATTTAATCTAGCAGAAAGTTAAACACGTCAGAGAAAACTCCAAGCTAAACTTCTACAAATTCTTTGAGTTGTTCTACCTAATTTACTTAATATTTAAAATTACATAGCAAAGTTAAAGAAGCACTTGGTTAGTTTCTCATTCGCTTTATTGTTTTCCTTTTTAGAATTACATTTTTTTATAAATTACCTGAACTCGATTTTACTTTCAATAACACTATCTAGCTCTAGCTAGAATCCAATGCACGTAACTTAAATCGGTAGCTAAATTTTAGGACCTAGGAATATGTAGTTTTATGATTTTCTTTTAAATATGTTGATATATGCAGAGGACAATAGAGTAAAGTTGCAATTTTATTTTATATACGATAAGAGCAGTCGAATTCAAATATTAATTTTTAAAACATTTTTATGAATAGCAACGCTGAATATTCTCCTGTTATATTGGTTGGCAGAACTTATTATTAATTTTAGTTTTAGTAAACATTATGTATAAGCAGTTTACTGTTTATTGTGTCGACTTTGATTAACGAATGAATTTCCAATTCATTACCTATCAGGCATGTATTCCAAAGAAAGTTGGCAAAATAAAACACATTCCTTTATGTTCCTTTACCAATTTTAATTAACCTTACGCAAAGCTAGTCTACAGAAACTCTGATTGTAAATTGCTGAAACAAATATCTAATAAACAGGACAACCAAGCTGTTACGGTAGCTTCCTTCTTAATCTACTTAATTGTGTAAATGTCGTATAATGTACAGGTATTTACATGTAGGTTTTATTACTTTGACGCAAACTTAAGCGCTGTGACAATCTTGTAATCAAAGATTTTCTTTTTATGCGACTTGTGTTTTCAGAGTTAATTCTTGATTTCATTTATTTTGACTTTTATTTGCACTCGACTCGTTCACCCCTCCTCTCCTCCACCCCTTTCTTTTCATTGTTACTCTCTCGCCTTTCCTAACTTATTTATTTATTTAAAATCCTATACTAGAGTTTTAGGTATTTTTATATGTACAACAGAAAAATGGGACCAAAGGGACACGCCCTTTTCTTTTCTTCCATCCCATCCACTAATTTACTTAAGTTAGAAGTAGTCATTAATTATTATTAATATTAGTTTAACGTAACAATTGATGGCATTAGGATACAGTATCAACCTAAATAATCATTGTTTGATGACCTACGAAAACCTAAATCGAGAAAAAAAGTCTTGTATGTTCGAGTCTCAGCGATTTACCAATGGAATCATTATCAACATTCACTTACATATTCATAGTCTCTCTTATGCAGTAGTAATAATAACCGATCGATTCTCTTCCTATGACTCCACTTTCTCCTCTTTTCCCACTTTCACTCAATATTGATATTTGGTACATGCATGCATAAAATGACCTTAATTACACCTAAAGCTAGACTTATATATGAAGCATGTACCCTTAGCTTGTGTCACACACCCTATTCTAATGTTAATGCACAGTCACCCATTCCGGAAAAAAGCTTTCCCATTCAACCAATAATGCAATTAATTACCGTAACAAGTGTAAAGTTGAAGTGTGTAGTACAAGCCTTAAGAGATGAATATTATTATTCAATTTAAAACAGTCGATCTCCCTTGCAGCCAAAATTATGGGAAAACGTTCCTCCACTGCTCACATTAGCTATTTTCATTGAAGCGAAAAGGAAATTAAATTGTATAAAAAATCTCATCATAGTCGTCGAGGAAAATGCACAGGTACTTTCACTTCCTTTATTCCAGAACTCGTTTTAGCATTTTCTCAGAAAACGAAAGATTTAGCGTGTAAAAAAGTGGGACACGAATGGCCGGGAGAGTAAATTAAATTATTCAACAAAAAGTATACTTCTCGCCTGCTCTAGAGAAACATTCAGAAGAAGTAGCTGTTAGCATGAAAAAATCTTGGAATGGTATCAATAAATGACCGCCTATAATCTTATTACCTACTCACTTAATTACGTTATCCATAATTTACTCTCAGAATTGCCTAATAAGTGTAAGCTTACAACATAAAAAGAGAAGATTTTTCACACGGCAGTACATCCAGCATTTTCATTACTTTAATTCTCTTATTAAATTATGTATTTAACCCGAGATGCTATTTTTATTTATTTGAATAATTATTGCAAACAAGCCCTTTTTCCTTACTTTCCTATTTAAATGACGTGTGCACAGGTGTAGAAAATATGTGCGAGGAGATAAAAATCAAAGCAAAAAGCTTACGTATTTACTAGATTTCCTAAGAACTCTTACGCTATGACGCTTAGATGAGACGATGAAGCAATTTATAATGGACGAAGAAAGCATGGATGATATATAATTGCTTATTTAATTTGATGCACGTGTACACATTATCCGTTTAAAGCTAGGGCTATGCTATCTATTTGTTAATGTAAACTTGTGGCAGGCATGCTGATGATGTTGATGATTATTTAATTTGTTCGTGTAAGCAAAAACTTTATTTACCTATCGTTAGATAAATACCCTACTCATAATATGAAAATCTAGTTTGCTTAAATTGTAGTTTGACGTAATGTGTATGATACACAATATTCGCGTTTCTTTTCTCCACGCTGTCGTTCTCCATTTTCCTCGTACGTAATTAGTGTCAGACTCCTCCCGAATGTCAGAAGAGGAAGAAAAATGACTTGCTCAATTCTGGGATGGTGCTCAACATCCACAGGACTGCTCATCTCTCATTTCTCTCGCAACCTCCCCAACATCCCTCACGGTGGAGCTAACTGGAGCGAACAACGACGACAGCAAAATTATTAACTAACTCTCTCTCTCTAACTTATCTAACTTTCTCTCCTCTCCGGCTTCCTTCTCACTGATCAAATGAACTCCCCTGCCATTTTTCTTTTTCGGCACAGCAGAGTAGCAGCTTGCCAGCAGAATAATGCTTCTATGTAACAATAATTAATTAATGTCTCTCATGTCATAAAAAGGTATTTTAGCTTTTGACTACCAGTCCCTTCCTCTTCCCCTATGACTTAGAATGTGAGTGGGTGAATGAATGGGTGAATCCGGGCACATTCACAGCGAGACAAGGAAAGGCATCATTCCTCAGCACCACACATTTACACTTCTTTTAATTCGACACAATGATTACGTTTAATATTTTTATGATTACAAATGCTGAATAACAACAAGTGCACAGACACTCATTCTCAAACACTCCTGAGCATTTCTCATACACTGTCTGACGGCACTACGAAAACTGCGCAGATCATCTAATGTATGCAGCCTCTGAAATTGCTTTCTCTTACAATAGTCTTAACAGAAGTAGAGGTAGTTTTGTAGTAATGATAATAATGATGAAGACTGACTCTTTAGTAGAAATAGTAATTCTCCCTCCAAAAATTTCTGTATCTGTAATATTTTTCCTTTCTTCTCTAAAATTTCCACTCCACAATTTTAAGTCTAAATGGCTAAGCTCATTGTTGACGAATGAAAAGAGAAAGGAAATCTATTAAAAAAATTGGTAGGGCATTTTGTCTTGTACGACTCGATCACGATCCTCTGTAATTATTTTTTTAATAGTTTTACTGGTATTATCTAAAAAGCTATTCGGGCAGGGAAACGAAGTCACTTATCACGCCTTAAACCACATTGCCGAGTAATGTATATTTTATGTCATATATTATGTAAAGTGCTCCGTGATCACCAGAGCTCCATTATTCGGAATCAAAATGTGGTTCTAATAGATTTAAGGGTGTCACTGTGTGCTTGCAATTTTGCAATTCATACAATTTTATATACTGCGACTGCCGCAAAAGCGAGATTCTGCATATCAAGCAAGGTTTTTGATTTGAGCTCTTTCAGCATCATCAATCAAAAGTCTGGTGTACAAAAAAAATCCCTAAAATATCATCTTCTATATTTTGAATCATTACCTGATATTTTTTGAATTCATGATGCATACGGTACCTATCAACTACCTTTAGTCTAGATTCTTATTTTTCGTTTTACAATTCTCATTTAACAGTACTATCAAGCTGCATGTAGAACTTTTATCTCCTTGTTTCTTTTACGTACGTATGAATTAATGTTCTAGATTGTAGTGAATTGGATCACACTGCTTTATTGCAAATATTGAAGTTCATTCATTTCCCTGCTTCCTCTTAATTACAAAGATTATATCATCATCATTATCATTACCTCTTTTTCACTCTTCGAGTAATGTAGTAGAGTCAAAGTGGAACTTTCAACTTCTGATCTAAATTCTAGTAGAGACACAATTTAGAATAATTTTAATCATCATTACATTTATTTAGAGCATTTTGAGCATTCTCATTTTCACTACATATTATCAACATTTCGTAGTCCTACGAATGAAAACATGTCTTGATTGGTTAAAGTCTATTCAATTCACTTATGCATTTTTTATCGCAACTCCAGCCAAATGTAACCTGGCTATTCGAAGTTATAGTGGTACATTATGTTTAATTCTCTTCTCAAAGGCTACATCAATGCAATTTCATTATTTAACATTATGAACATTTCATTCACACAAATTTCATACCAAATGTAAAATTTATAGAGAGATAAATTGTGCAAAACTTTACACCCGCAGCTCAAGCTTTAATGCAAATAAGGAAGAAAACGGTTCAATTATTAAGATTAGCTACGACCAGCTTTATCGTCCGTCACATATCGTGTACCCTGATCTGGTTGATACATGTAATCTAAAGCCACATAACCACACTCACATTCACGTAACAGTCAAGGTATGTACACTTAGATTTTAGTGATTTGTTTCAGAGCATTAGGCATTTCTCTAGCACATTACTTTAGATCCCATTCATTCCTCGAAAATGCTTAAACATGCTTAAACTAGTTAAACTAGATGAGCAGCAGCAAAAGAGTACAATTGCAGATAACCTAAAATGTTTCAGCTGTTATGAATCACACAAGAAAAGAGATCGTTCGTTCGCCATTACCTTAATGTACCTTTAGACATAATCTAAAACGCTCACCTGTCCCTCTTTGTTAAGACACACTCTGGAATGAAGTGCCAGAATATTAAATAAACTTTTATAGTTTGCAAGACATGCACACGACTAGAGATAGAATTGCTGTATAAAATTACGATTTATGCGCTAAAAGTAACCACCTGTGCTCTAATTCTTGCCTACCCTCTTCTACATAGCTGATTCTCCTTTTGATCCCATAATCAATATTATCAACAAGAAGCTTTGTTTACTCTAATTATTGTAGTAACTTGGTGATATCTTCTTTTAAAGTCAGTAAAAAGATGCAGACAAAGCACTTTTCAAGGAGGAGGAAGAATACAAGATACAACAATGCACTTTCATCATCGACCACAACAACCCCTACGAAAAACTTTTAAAATTGTTAGTGAATCTACTTATTGTAAAATGACTTCAATCTATAAAACTAGCTTCATTTCACTTTGGAACTTGTTAGTCTTGAGACTACCTCAAAGCGTAATATACTTTTATTAGTCACCGTTAGCCTAAGTTAATTACTTATTATCTTTTTATTAGATATAATGTAATAACGGTAATGGTCAATTAGTCACTTTTGGAAGAAGAGAAAAGCAAGAAAGGGTTCCCCACCTTTGCTCTCTAGCCTGACAACATTTTACGTTTGGAAGATAATTGAGATACTCAGTCGAGCCAATTTTAAAAACACTTAATGTGACCGCTGTCAATATAATATAAAGTTTGGTACGCGAATTTTTCGTTGTCTTATCTGTCTTCTCAAAAACTACACTCGCATGCAACTATAAAGAGCTAATAGCTAATAATAATAAATATTATAATGCACGAACGCACGACCCATTACGAATTGGATGAAAATTTAGAGCCAGTCTTAACTCGGGAGATACAACCTCAAACTAGAGTAACTAATTAGTAACTGTTAGTCTTTAAACGTGGAACTCTTTAACATTTAATACTTATCGGAAAAGTGCGTAATAATTTTTCCAGTAAATATTATTATGATTGGTAATCGACACCACCGCAGCTAGAGCAATAATTCTACCTGAGCCTATAAACAGTTCGTAACCATTCAACAGACGTACAGTGAAGACTATTTATCAAGAATTGTTGGTAAGACCAATACACAAGACACGATGAATGAATAAAATAGTTCGATGAAGAATGTGATTAATTGAAGCATGCAGCAATTAATAAAGTGTGCTTAAATGTCAATACGTTTCCAGATACACAGTAATCTTTAAAAAGACGCCGAGCGGTCGCCTCTGAAGCGTCCCATTCATATCAAGTCTACGTCTACTCTCACACAGCAATAACAACAATCACCCCACTAAAATTCACAAGCAAAAATGACAAAGTCACAATCATTTAACTTTGATGAATTAGATAAGACACGCCCACGCGCACAACACACTAAAACAACAGTAGTATACACATTTTGTAGCGACGTGACATTTTTTCCACAATCACATACAACAGGGACATTTAATGAATAACGATGTAAAAATGTAAAAAGCTTTTTCTCATAATTCAATTCTGTCTTACAAAATGCTTTTACGATCTACTAAATGCCTTGATAACCCTATTATCTTTCTAGCTTTTATAAAGTGTTCGGGCAGGATGCAGTTGCAAACAAGCATTTTTCTTCTTCACTTGTTTGCATTTAAAGTTTTATGATGATTTTTTTTTGGAAAATGTGAAAAGTAGTCACAAGACACCCATTCTGAGCGGCAATCATTTTCCCTTATCTTTATTTTTTCCTAATGATGATGCAGACACACAAAGGGAAGAGTTATATTCAGTATTAGTATAATCCTCGTGTTCCTCCTCTGCTTAGTTCTCACATTCAACAGTAACAATAAGAGTGATAAAAGCATTCTCTTTAGAGAGACGACGATGATAAAAAAGGATTACATTATTAAATTTTCTCTTCTCGCTGTTTGTGTCTATTGTGAAGTGTGAATGATGGAGATGGAGCTTGAAGTTTTACTAGCTATTTTAAATATTTTACTGTTGTTCTTAGTTCTTGACAAGTTGGCAAAGGGATTCCCCTCATTTTTATACTTTCCACTCTCAAAAAAGTTTACACATTTCATTTTATAAATCGTTGCGGTAAGAATGGTAATCCTCTTTGCAACGCTTCTCTTGCCATAATTATAATATTATGTACATTCATTATGGTTCAAGCTCATCCTCGAGATGAAAAGCATACTGCACCATTTTACACCCTTACACAAGTATAAAAAAGTAATTAAAGGGATCGTCGTAATAATAACGCTAACAAAGAAAGGGTTACGTGAATGATAATACTCTCCAGTAAATGTGAAAGGTATTGTAAAAAAAAAGTAGAATGTCACAGTCACAGAACTCGACTTTTTCTCTTTTGTCGCGCTAATGTAATAACGTGTGTGCTCATGGCTTGCTTGCATACATGGGAAAAGTTCGTGCAACGTTTTCGAAAGTAGCAGTGCTCTCGTCTGTCTAATCCGCAGAGACAACACTCCACTCAACTAGGTACACACGCAATCCCACTTCATTTTTCAAGAGACTACTCCCAAATTCCCACCCAGACTCACAAACACACTCGGAAAATTCAAAGGATATTAATGCACTTAAGCTGAAAGCAAGCCGACACACACAGGCAGCATCGTAGATTCTTCGATAGGTCCTTTCGCTTTTCACTCTTTGCAATGCCTCAATAAAACAAAATTTAATAAAATACACGAGAGAGAAAGTGAAGAGCAAACACGATTATTGTTGTTGTGGAAAGTGTCTCTTCTCCCTCTCTCCTTCATAAAGTCGACCAAACAACCAACCAATTACAACATGCATGCTAAGTATTATCATTATTATTAATATGAATTATTATCTGTTTATATAGTTTTTGTTAGACAGATTGAGGTCATCCTCTTAATCTTTTTTGGAGAGCAACATTCTTATTACCCTATGCAAACTAATCTCCCGGCTATGTTTTATCTTTCAACGGTATTATTATTTTCATCGTCGTAGTTTTATTATTCCATAAATATTGGCATATAAAATACCAAATAAAACTTTTTCAAGTCATAAAACTGTTTTTATTATGCAGATGTACTTCAGAATGAGTCAAAAAGTCAATTAGAAATTTGCTTATGACGACCAGAAGAAGCCGGTTACATATACAAAGGAAGGCTATTTGTTTGCTAGATGACTCTTCATCTTTTCCTAGTGATTTGATCGTTTCCCTCTTGAACAGTACCACATAAAAGTGCAAAGGATCATCTACTAACATTTTAGAAGGTTCTTTTTCCAGAGTTCTTTTGATGACAAGAGCACATCAAAAACAACAAAGTATTCTCATCTGAGAGAAAGTTTTCTTCGGAACAGTAATAATAATAAAGAAAGAAAAGTTTCCATTTTTTAGTTTTATTCCTATACACTTCTATTCATTTCACCCTTTCACCACATTGTGCATCGGAGAGCGGTTTTCTGTGTAACCAAAAATATTACATTTTACATTTTTCCACTTGGTTTATTTTCTCTCCTTGCTCAAAAGATACAACGTATTTTTGCACATTCTCACACCTTACTCACATTTATATTTTATGTGGGAAAATAAAGTCTGCTCTTGGCTTCATCTCTCTACTACCCACATTTTCTCTATTCATTTCCTTACAGAATGTCGTGAGAAAAAAAAGAAAGTTTTACACCTTTCACATGTTTCATCATTTTTCGTTTTCTTTTTCTGCTTTTCATCACCTTTTTAACAACACTCGCTTTTTTATAAGCTATATTTTCGAGGAGCATCTTTTCCTCTGACAGTTCTTTTAGTTAACACCCACATTCAATTAAAGGAAGTAATTTATAAGCATTTAAGTCTATAAAATAGAGACGGAGAAGAAAAACCTATTTAAAATTCGAGTCGGTAAGCCGCACACGAGGTCTCATGATCCTGTAGATTGATGGTACATCGGGAGGCAGAGGGGGCGAGGTCAATTTTTGCCTCGGCGAGGGCATCCTCCGAGTCGACAACCCAATAGCCCAGCGTATCCGTATCGTAGGTTGGGATGATTGTCACATCTGCAGAAGCGACAAAAAGAACAAATACACATTTAAAAAAACACTCTATGAATCAGGATTTGCCTGTTCCATGTAACTATCATCATCAAAGCCATTCATCCATCCTCAGTGACAATATTGATAAACAACAGTGCGCCAGTCTGCATTTTATTACATATATGATTCTGTTAGACAACAACAACATTGCAGAAACGACCATTAAAGCACGGCTGGCATAACCCAATGATGTTTTTCTTACCAAAGAAAGAAATAACTGCCCTAAAATATTTGTTATTACACCTGAATAGCTAAACACACATGAATAAATATCTGAGTGGAACGTATGCGCACCGATTCGGTTTAGTTTTATGTATGGAGCAAAATAAAGCCATCTGCTTCCTGAGAACTTTTTAAACTCAATGTGTGCATTAGGGAGGCAGACATTTGAAACATAAAGAAAGCGTTGACATCATCATCATTCAATTCAATTCCTTTTCTTTCCAAACCACAGAGAATTGGAAGCAGAAAGAAGGAAATAGAAAAAGAAAGTTTATGGATTGAGAAAAAGGACTTGTATTTTGTTGTTGTCGAGGGAGTCGCGTTCTCTCAGAGAGCATTCATGTCGTCATTACCATATTAAAATCCGATCAAACTGCTCAGTAGTACTGAGTCAGTACTCAATCCGTCCTTTCCCCTTTACTTTTTTCGCTCTGACACAATTACAAAATAAACAAGGTTCGCTTTTTATTGAAGCAGATAAAAAACTTGGTACCGTTTCTTACTGAAGAAAAGGGACTTTCTTCTTTCACAATCTGAAGCAGTGGCGAAAGTGGCTCTTTGCAAGAGGAAAACATGGAAGGAGCCAATTTTTACACAGAAAAGAATGTGAAAAGAGATGGGAAATGTTAAAGAAGGAAGAAGAGAGAGAAAGAGAAAAGCGGGGATCGATCGCCCTACATTTTTTCACACGATACCGAAGCAAAGGCAAGGAAGCGAGTGCTGAACAATGTTGCAAGGGATACATGAATGTGGATGGTGATGGTAACGATGCTGCTGCTGCTGGGAGAAAACTCCTCCACATCTTTCCCCATTTTTTCTGCTTTAATAATAGGTGGGAGTAATACTGGGCGAAAGCGTGTACTAGCATAGTTGGGATATTCGGATGATCGTCATGCGATGCACGGCAGTGTATCCATATAAAAAGATGCAGACAGAGTGTCTGCACCTGCTGTTGCTGCTCTATCCAGTGTTTGTTATAGGGGCAACCGGAGGCACACAATATACTATCTGTAGTATACTGTTCCAGAAGGAGAAAGTGGATCACACAAACAAGGAGGAAAACCTTGTACAACTGGAACCGGCTGGCAACCAAGGAGAAGAAGACGGAATGAAAAACATTTTTTGCTCCACTCGTTCCACAGCACTGTTGTCTCCTACTTGATCGAATCGAGTTCTTCTCCAAACTTTCTTCTATGCCGGAGGAACAAGTTAGTCGAAGACTACATTCCAGTAAAACCGTAAAACCGGCATTCTCATTCCGCTCACAGAAAACTTGTTCATGTTGTGTTGGCTCACGTACTAGCCACTACCACAACTGATTGTATTTTATACTTAGTTACTTTTAAAACCGAAATTTGCATTCTCATCTGCGGCTTAAAACGACTTCGCGACGACAAAGGAAAGAAGAATACGAGGAAAGCGAGTAATAAAACAGCGGATCGTCATCACTCCGTGACCACCGTCAGGCAGAAAATAATGAAGAGAATATGACATGTTATGAAAGGAATGTTTCCACCTATGTGACAATTGAATCAAAATACCTCCTTTCTACTGACCCGTGATCTGCTGGCTGGCAACAAAATAAATGCCAATTCCCCTCCATTACTTTTTGTTCACATGTGTCCTTGTGCCACCAGCGCCATTCAATTTCATTTTCTCCAAACAAACAATGGCTTGCTTTTTCAAAACTGTTACCAAACACATTGCAATTTCTGGTCACACACGTGAGTTTTTTATAGAAGAATCCAATTGCATTTCGTTTTGGTACCAGGGTGAGCCACGTCCCTATACGATAACCTTGCCTCACTTCATTTCTTTTCGTAATGGCCGTAACTCCTTGTTCATTCATTTTCTAGTGTGTTTATCTGTTCCTTTCTCAAATCGACCAGAACGGAAACGGTGCATGCAGAAGGGCGAACAAACAAAAAAGGTAGTCGAAGTCTTGGAGAATGTATGCAAGATGCACACACGCATTAAAAGTATTAGACACAAACACACATTGGTGATAGGTAAACCGACCATCAATTCATCAAATAAAAAACAAGTACCTACACCAGCTTGATGTGTTTGTGCATGTCGTGTGGTCTTCCACTACTTCCTTCCTCTCTTCTACCAAAAAATAAATTCACTCATTACACCAACATAGTGGAATTACTAATACAACGTGCATGAACCGGCCGCGCTGTAATATCCTTCTCCTGTCATTTCTGATTAATGGCCGCAAAATATTATTATGATAGTCAGCCACACTATAATATGAAGTGTACTTCTGACTGTCTGTTTCACGTGATCCTTTCTTTTCTAACAATAACCATTGTCGTCGTCCGTGCTTAACTTATGATGTTACAGTGTTTTCTCTACCTTTAGCTATTATTATTCTAGTCGAGTTCCAAATAAGTATGAAGAAGCAAAGCAAATAATAACAATAATAATCATGATCCCATTCATTTTTATACGATATTAGAGTTTGAGCAAACAAAACAAGAGACGTTTCTGAGTAGGTACATTTAATATCATGAAATCGTATCATCTCATATCAACCCTATTTTTGGACTCAATGTCAACAAAAAAGCAATAAAAAATTGTGCACCATCGGAGAGAAATCATATCATAAATATAATGCCATGTATGGAATGGAACAAAAATGTTAAAACCTAGAACAATGGAACCTTAGTACACAAAGAGGATCAATCAAAGCACAAAGTAATAAATGTAGCCACTTTCTTTGTATTGCATGCAACATTGAAAAGAAAATGCCGGCAAACAAAAAGGCTTTAAAGAGAAGAAGAAAGAAAAAAAAATGTTCCCATGTATTTTTCTCTCTAGAGCTCCTTAGAACGAGATAGATCCCAACTTCGAACTATACAAGTACTTTTCTATTTTTTGTCCAGCCATAAATAACAGGCTTTTCTCCTGGCACCTTCTACTTTAGCCTTCGTCTCAGCTAAAGTAAAATCGACATACAAGCTCTTTTCTAAAGCCATAAAGTGGACGTAGGTACGCACACAGCTTCTGCTCGTTCCCATGTTATGTTTACACATTTCCTTCAATTCACGGATTGGAAAATTAAGACGGGAGACTAGAGTAAACACAGGGCACAGTACACGAACACAAAATGGCAAGGTCTTCTTCCAACAAAAATGTTCCTTCATTTCTGAGCCATACATCCGCATTAAGAAGAAACGAGCCAATTACTACCGTTTTATTATTGTGTACACATGAACACAACTCTCAGTTTGATGATGACGATGATTTAAATGAATGAATTCTTCGTTTATGGAGTAAAGGAAGGTGAAAAAATCAGTGCATGCGAGGCAAGGTAGAAGAGGCAGGGCAAACAGGAGCCATGCACGCATATGCATAATCTGAGAGTGAACATCTATATTTTTGGCTTCCGTGATTTTCGTAAATACGTTTTATTTTATATGACGGATTGTGTCGTGTGTGAGCTACCTTGCGTTGAGTTGCCTTGCGTGTCTTTTACACAACACAACCCTTTTGTAGCTGAGAGTGGCCTTGATATGCTAATGTGTATTCTGAATGGGTCACACTAACCATAACCAGTGTCCTACAATGCCACCACTAAACAGTGTGTACATATTTATTTTCTTTTTCCTGACTTTCTCTTACTAAATGCGAGTTGCGACAAATGCAGAAAAGAAAACGTAGACGATTCGGAGAAAGCCGCAGTATCAAATGCTTTCTTGTGTGTCTTCTCTCCATATAATCTGAAATGACTTTATACAGACATATTACGGCTTTGCTTATTATTATGATTGTTTTGGAAGGAGAATGGGAAAAACCGCACCGACACAAAATCTGATAAAAGCCGCTCTGAGCTTTCCTTTCTCTCAACTCAACTAAACAAGAAAAACAATCTCCACGATGCATGCTAAAATGCTGGGAAATGGGAAGAGAAAAGATTTTCTACTTTGCTTTTGCTTCGTGTTTTCCTACGCCGCAAGAGCCATACTAAGTGGTGGAAAATTGGTGTATTCGTATTACAACAGAACTTGAGACAGTAAAATGGAAAAAGCATTTTCTAAGCATATTTCTCCATTCTCTTCTTTCTTTGCTTTCATTTGAATGAAATTACGGAGATGAGAGAAAAAGAGGTCATTTTCCTCCTGCTTTCTCTTTCCATTTATGTGTACGGTCCTCTTCCGTTTCGACTGAAGTGAATAATATTGTGTGAAATGTGAATGAGCGAGCCACTTCCTCCATTTATTTACACTGTGAATCAAAACTATGAAATAATTGATAAATCATTCAGAAAATTGGTACATACGAGAATCAAAGAAAGATATTTTGTATGCAATAAGGTACGGTATCTACGGTTAATTTCTTTAATCAGTTCAATCTTTCTATTACTTTATCAAACTTTAATTTACTTTGCGCAAAAATAACCCAACATATTCTCTGTAAGACAGCAGGGTGAGTAAAATAATTGCATTTATTCCAATATTGCACACAAACTTTGTTGTTTGCGTAAATTTGGCCAGTAAATGCATCGCCTCTCAGGCCAGTGATTTGAATAGCATCAATAGCAGGCCAAGTAGAAAGTCATAAAGACATATTTTACGATTAGAATCTTGACATTCTCAAAAGGACTGACAGAATGAGCATATTATTCCAAGTTTTGAATCAGTTAATTTTGACTTCAATTTACATTTTTATAGGTAAAGTTAATACAGCAATTGAACTGACTAATGAAATTAAGCAGGGTTAACCATTGATACTCTATATTAATGTATGCAAAGCAAAATTCTTTGATTCTTATATTATAAAAATTTTCTGAAGAATTTATCAATTATTTGATAGTTTTGACTCGCAGTGTATTTATTTCAGCCTGCATTATTTTAGTCTCTGTGTCTTCTCCACTCATATTAGGTCACAATCACAATAAGGAGCAAATAGGAACTCGGGCCCATTCTAAAACGATGACGATGATGAAAATGATAACGATGATGAGAATGCCATGCAGAATTTTTCCAGTAACTTCGTGTACACAATCTACTGTATGTATAAATAATAGTATATAATAGAACGGCATGAACGACACAAATGAAGTACACTCCGAAATTCTCCTCGTCTCAACAAGAAAAAAAGTTTACCAAAGTTTACCAAAAGTTGTGTTGCATGCATACGTGCATCCATTACGAAATTAGCATGAGAATAAAGTACACACATTGAGAGATGGCTGGAGGATCTTTTAGTTGAGAAAGAATACGAGAAAGATTGAAGAAATTTCACTCCATTTTTTCCAAGGCTTCTAAAAGTAAAGCTCACAATTTTTGTTAAAAGGGAAATGAGACCGTTCCTTCTTTTTCGTGCCTTTACACAATTTTCTATTATTCAGGTTTACATCACATCTAAAATAGTTGGCGAGAAAAACTGGATGGAGTTGTTGTAGCAGGCAAGAGTAGTTTGTACTTAGTTAGTTAGTAAGTAAAACGCTTTGCTGGAAAATAGAGCTTTAGACCACTGCATAGCGGTCTTGCCTTTTTACTGGATTATCGTGTAGTACAAAAAACATGGCAGTGCTGGTAATATGGAGTCGTGTAGCAGTCATAAAACGGCTAAATGGTTTTCCCCCAGACTTCCAAGCCTTTTGTCTTTTATATATTTTCTATTGGAGATCGTGGTAAAGATAAATATCTATGTAATCCTAATATCACGGATATCGCTTTTTCTATTTCTTCAGGATATATGGATATCTCTCCTTTTGAGCGTGTATTGGGTTTTATTGTCTTCAGAGAAAATTCTATTGTTCCAGCTTAGTCGAGATTAAGATATTTTTAGCAGAAATCTTTTTGCTCTCTGTCCTGTTTGATGAGAACTGTGTGTGTGTGCGAGAGAGAGATTTTTTCTCGTCTTTCGTTTCGTTTTCTTCTCATGCATAATGCATGGCTGGCATGCCAAATGACCGGAGAGGGATTATGCTCAATGAACTACAATAATAAAAAGGGTACTTTATTCGTACGTGGTTATGTGCGTCTCTGTCGAGCACTCCACGGAAAATAAATGGGAGGTAAAGTGTGAATGAATAGCGGAACAACGACAAGGATTTTATACGTTGTAAATAAAAAATAGAAAAATTGAAACTGCAATGGAAACATGACAGCAGTTTGTTGGAGTGTTTATCGTCACACGATGAGTGTTCGCAATAAAGACACCAATTAAAATCCTTTCGCATTTGATGCACCGGAAAGTACTAAAAATGCGGGCATAATGTGATTCTGTTTAGATCATAATTTGGGAATTTTGAGACTAAAATAAGCACACCGTCATCATCATGATTTTCCTAAAATGCAATATTCATTCAAAGAGTCTGACTGGAGGCTGAAAAAGGGTGGCTGAGCTATAGCGACTCTGAAGAAGCATCCTTTGCCACGTCGGCTAACTTTGAGTGAGATAAAGTGTGTGTCGACGTTTTTCAGGATGGGACCAGAATACGTTTCTTTCCATTTTCCACTAACCTGCACAACCACGAAAATAATTTAAAAGGTACTTATCTCGACAAAAATACATGGTCTGGATCTAGTTCGAGAAGAAAAAGGCAAAGTGAGTTCTGGTGCATTTTTCCCAAATTGTTCATCTTTCACTCAAGTCAACACTCACACTCTGTTAATGTAGTCATGCACAGAGAAAGAGAGCGGGGATCATGACGCTCTTCTCCTTCGTCTTATTCTTTCTTCGCTCCCGGTGGCTGCAGCAGCCACCCGCGTACC
The DNA here is from genome assembly GCA_021029165.1 of Cyphoderus albinus. NCBI lineage: Eukaryota > Metazoa > Arthropoda > Collembola > Entomobryomorpha > Paronellidae > Cyphoderus > Cyphoderus albinus. Next base: position 10,920 of record VYYJ01001480.1, on the reverse strand, counting down.
CACTCACATGCACAAAAGTGAGAGATATGTGTAAACAAGGTCCGACAACCCGACATAAATCCTCATTCCATTTATTTCTCTCACTCTCTTTTTTCTCCTAAAATGCTCCACTTTTGCTAGCATAAGGCCCGCAATGCCGGACAAAATAAACACGAAGAAGAGAACTGGGAGAATGGCTATTTCCTCCAGACATGTTTTATACTCCGCTTCCTCTTCTCATTTTTGCTGGAGTGGTCCACCACTACACATACATTCTATTATAATAATATTTCATTCCGAACTATACTCGTGAAACTACTTTATGCTCCATAAGAAACGATTTTGCCATCTATAGCTACAATAAATGTAGAGCAAGCCAGGAAGCCTCCTATTCCCTGCGAAGTATCGCTCTCTTAATATGCTATGTCCACATTTTTGTGACGATCATGATGAAAAGTAGTCTGCATGCAGTATGATTATATTACAAGTATTATTGGTTTTAGGGCGATGAGGAGAAAGTTGTTCTGGATAAAAGAAAAGAGTATGGATGTGGTCGGTCTGGGTAATATCATTTGTGGTGGTGGTGGAAAGTGAAGCGAGAGAGAGTGAGCGTCGATGAAAGTGCAGCTTCGACGGCTCTTCTTTACTTTCGACCCCAACGATTTTCTTTTTTCTGATAAAAGCGAAAGCAAACATGGCCAAAGATACTGGAGAAGTTTCAGTCTCTCTCGAGTCCCCACTGGATAAATGTTGTACACAATACACAATAATACATGGCATGGAGCAGACCTCTACCATGGATCAATGATGCTGCAATGCAATTCCTATCCCCTTCATACATTTTTATCTCTCTATGATACGAATATCACGGATAATAGTTCTCCAGTACCACTTCTCTCCAGAGCGTATCACTTGCTTATCCAGCACAACAACACGTACATATCATCCCTACGATCATCATCATCACGCTATGCTCCACTTTTCGACCTTTCAAAAAATATTCTCTCTTCCGTTTAGAAAAAAAAGTTTACGAATTTTCCCCCATTGCATCTAACGAGCTTGTCTCGTATTTTGTCTCATTCTGGAGGAAGAAAAAAAAGTTGTGAGAAAAGAATGGCATTATTTACTTTAAAAACTCCCATACCTAACTTGGCACTTTGAACTTCTGGAGAAAGATCAACAAGAAGTACAAAAGAGAGAAGTTTGAACAAGAAAATTGCTTCTGTTGAGTAAGAGCCACGCTCACTGGAGAAAATGGCAGTGAAGAATGGATGAATGAATCGTGATATGATACTTGTCCAAGATTCCTTTTCGTGTCTATTTATTTATTTAGGGGTGTTATTTAATACTGGAAAAGGAATGGGAGAACTTACCAAGATTCTTATCTTCCCATTGTTGTTTTCCTTGAAGCAGCCCTTCGAAAACCTCTCGCGAGGGTTCAAGCCCGCTGAACACGTAATATCTAGCACGAACCATTCGGAAGAACTCTGAATCACAGTAGTGAGAGTTGCCGTGATGCGGGACGTACGCCAGATCCACGTAAATTGGATTTTGTCTCGACCTCTTCGAGCTCTTTTTCGTGGAGGAGGATCCCGCTGCATGTTTTGCCGGTGTTCCGGGAACCTCCTTCGCTTTATCTGACGATGCACTCTTTTTCGGGGTGGCTTTAACGTTGTTAAAGTTGCCCGAGTCGGGACCCGTGCTGCCAGCAAGCGAACCACCCTCGGCGCCACCTTCACTTGACGCTGCCGTTGTTACATTTGTAGTTGGATAAATTGTTGGGAGACCCAGAGGCTTGCCCCAGTCTTTAAGAACGTCCGTCGATGGTTCATCACTGCCACTTCCCCTGGACCCCGAGGATTCTGTTCGAGTTCGCATAACGGTTGTTGTCTGACTCGCAGGTTCATCACTGTCCAGCGAGGTGGTCACGGTTTCAATTCGGGTGGTTCTGGTGACCGTCGGTGGAGAGTCCTTGGTCCCTTTTTCTTCAGTCTCGGGTGCAGCAGACGTTGTGGTAGTAGAAGCGACGGGAAGTGCGGATGACGCCTGTTGCAAACTATCGCTCGTCATGCTAATTATTCTTGTCGTGGTTGTGGTAGTTGTAAGACTTCCTTGTTCTTTGTCGTCACCCTGGGTGGTCATAATTAGGGTTCTTGTTACTTGTTGCCCCTTTTCATCTTCTTTGCCGCCTGTGATCACCAGCGTGGAGAAGCCTTGACTAGTACTTGTGTGCGAAGAACTATCTTCTGCTTCGCTATATTCTGAAACCTGTGTTTTAGATGCTGTTGTGGTAGCCGGGACTGAAGCTGCGTTTCCACTTGTAGTCACAGGAATTTGTGCACTGCTAACTTCGCTCGCTTCAGAGATAGAGGAGTCGACGGCTTCTTCTGGGTCCGGCTCGGCCGCCAGTCCAAAAACGTAGGAGTAAGCGTGAACCTTGTCGGCCACTTGAGCTTTTGAAGAGGATGTGTATGAACTCGAAGCAGATGACCTGCGCACAATTTTTGGACTACTCTTCTCAGTAGGAGCAGCAGGCGAAGCTTTTGCTACTGATGATAGCTTCTCATGGTCGTCATCTGATGTGCTCACCCTCCTTGTGATTGTCGTTTTTGTAATAGTTCCACCCGGTGAAATGTCCGTGGTGGTGGTGGTAACGGTTCGGAAACTAATTCCACCACTTGGTGGTTCCGTTTTCGAGTCTTGACCGGAAGAAACACTGGCTGGAGCACTCGGAGGTGGCTCCGTCGTTGTGCCTCCAGCTGGGTCATGAAATACGAGTTTCGTTGTCGTTGTGCTTGTTCCGCTTGATTCCTCACTGAACGCAACTTGTGTATCTGATGTAAGTACTTTCTCCGTTACGGTTTGCTTACTTTCGCTGCTACTTTCACCCTTGACAATTTTCATTTCAGAAATGATTGATGCCTGCTCTTCGGATACCTTTGTTGCAGCCTTTGATGACGACAAAGTTGTTGCTGTAGAGGTGGCTTGTTCTTGTTCCGTTACTTTTATAATTTGACTGTGCTCTTGACTCAAAGAACTGCTACTCGATTCTACGCTCTTCTCTTCTCCAATGGAGGACTCGGTCACCTGATGACTTTCACTAGTTTTTTCAGCAGTTTTTATTGCTGCGGATGATCTGCTTTCAATTTCTTGGACATTGCTCTCAACTGTGGTTATCTTTTCCGTAATTCTTTGCGACTCATGTTCGTCAGTTTCTGAAACAATTCCAGAAGTGAAAGACGCAATGCTTTCTCTTAAGGTTTCTCCTTCAGACCGCTCTGTAATATCCTCTGGACTTTTTACTCCAGACTCTGCCAACGTTGCGGAGGTTTGCGAAATCGACATTGACATGGATGATTTGGCAGACTGTGAAAAAATCGCAGAACTGGTACTCTTCGAGTCCTCTTCTACGTCCAGTTCCTGTTCACCGCTCGCACTGGAAGTAACTGAAGCGGAATCTTTCAAACTTGTCTGCTCCTCATGTAGGTGATGATGTGGGCAGAATTTTTTTGCTGCAAATTTTGAAGACCTTCTCGGACTTCCCATCGTTTCCATTGTTTTGAATGTTTCATGCAGATGCTGTAGAGCAAGTGTGACAGCTTGCTCTGCTGAAAATTCTATTTCCTGTTGACGCTTGGCTCTGGCTGCAGCCTCTTCTGGTGTAGGCTCAGGTTCACCCCGCTCTACTCTATCTTTCTCCTCTTGAATTGCCTTTTCTCTAAGTTCAATTTTATCCACCAAATCACCAAACAACTCTGACCCCGCTCTCGCCATTTGCTCCAGTGATTCATAAACAGTGACTCCTTGCTCTTCAGGAGTCTCGGGAAGATCTGCCTCCAACGGTTTTGCAGGTCTGTAGTAATCCTCTTGTGCTTCCAAACTCCTTCGAATGGCTTCAGTTGCATTTTTCTTACATTCTTCAACGGCTGAACTTAGCGCAACTCCAGACTTGGCCACATTCAACAAAGTATCAAAAACTGCCCTTGCTTCTCTGATCTTATCCGCATAGTCTTCCAACTGTTTAAACTTTCTCTTTGTCGTTTGTCCCTCTCCAGATGCTCCGTCGCCAGCTCCCTCACCTTCTTTAGATTCCAATTCTAATAGCAACGTAGATGGAGCCGTTCGCCCTGCACCAGTTCCATCACCTTGCTGTTGTTGCTGTTGATGTTCGTCATCCGGAGGCAATGATTGCACAGGCGATTTGACAGATTCAGGCTTGGACGTGGGAGATGCGACAAGTTCGATTGGTGTTTTTGCTTTCTCCTCTGTCGAAACCTGTTCTATGGAAGTGGACTCCTGTTTTACAATTTCTTGCTCACTCTTTTCCGTGGTTAATGTTGTCGATGTGGTCACCACAGAGGAAGAGGTGGTTGTTGCGATTACTGATGATGACGAAGACTCGTGCTTATCGCTAACTTTCTCCTCCTTCGTTACAGAAGATACTTCAGAGACACTCTCTTCCTTTGTTTCTTCACTTCCACCAGTTTCCTGCTTCGTTACACTTTTTGTTGCTTCTTCAGAAGTTGCTTCGCTAGACACTGATTGAGTAACGCCCAGATCTTGCTTAGCTTCCTCAGAACCCTCCTCCACATTCGTCTCCTCTTGTTCTTTAGCTGCGGCTTCTTCAGTAATGGACTCTATCGATTTCTTCGCATCTGTATCATCAGCTTTGACTGCCTTCTCGTCTCCAGCACCACTTTCTCCGGCAGAGTCGCTTTCAAGCTCTTTCGCTGGAATTGTTTCTTTTTCTATTGCTGACGTGGAAATGGGTTCTTCTGAAATAGATTTTCTTTCACTTCGTGTAATAAGTTCTTCCTCAACTGGAGCAGGTTCGGGAGAAGATGCTTTCTTCTCTTTTTCCTCCTTGCCGTCACCGTGATGGATTGTAGTCATTGACTTTTCAACGCTTTCCTCAAGCTCTTTCTTTTCAAGCACTTTACCATCGTCATCCTTTGGAACAGGTCGGATTGTTTGATTACATGGTTCTTCCTGAACACCTGGACCGTCATTTTCTGACTCTGTTGCTTTACTTTCACTTTGAGATGTGGTGGCTTTTGACTCTTCAACGCGCTCAATTACCTCGGATGTTGTTTTCTTTTCGGATGAATGCTCTGTTTCCAATTCTGTGGTTTCTTCCTGGCTTTTAGATTCGACTTTTTCTTCCACCGTGGAGGTTTCTTCCGCAGAACCGTTTCCGCCTTCTTCTTTTACAGGAGATTTTTCGACCGTTTCAGCGGCCTGGTCAATAGCGGAACTGACTGCGCTGTCCGCTGTCTGCACAACAATCTCCGCTGTTGTAGCAATGTCATCAACGGTGCTCAACTTCATCTCGTCGTTGTCTAGACTTTGCTCCTCGTCCTCAGGTTCATCTTTGGAGGCTGAAGCTTCCTCAACGGATGCATGTTTTTCTCCCGGCAAATCTTTCACTTCTTCTGTTGGTGTGTTTACTGGAGACTTCATACCTATCATTTTGGACTCATCTGGTATAGTAAGATCTAGCGACTTTCTAGCAATTGTTGAAGCTGACCCTTCAGTTGTTGACTGCTCAGATGAAATTTGATCAACAGCCGCAAGAACAAGGCTACCAGCAGCTGCAGCTATGGCTCCGCCAGCCATTTTAACTGCGTCACCAAGGGCTTCAATGGCAGCTGACGTTGTGGATTCTTCCGGTTCATCGTGTTTCGCCTCATCCTTTAATTCCTCTTTCGAGGAAACTTTCTCCGTTTCTTTTTCACCTTTTTCCAATTCATGCTTTTCTTGTTCAGATACGGGACTTGGAGTCTTTTCCAAGTGAACGGGTGCTCCAGCGGCCAACGGCAGCTCCGATTGCTCACTATTTCCAGGAGGCACGGACTCTCTTCGCTCAGGCGTTCTGCCGCTTTCGGGGCTGCTTGGAATATTTGCGACACTTTCGGGTGCCTGGTGTACCACTGCAGCGCTCACAGTGTTTGCCGCTGTCAAGAGACCGGCTTCTATAGCACCAAGTAACCCAGGCGTCTCCTGACCACCCTGCTCTTGGTCGTCTTCGGTAGGGCCCTCTTCACTTTCATCGCGAGGGAGTTCAAAAACCTTGGCAGGTTTTTCAGCAGAAGAATCTTCATCTTTTTGGGCTGCTTCATCTCCCTGACTTGGAATTTCTTTCCAGAAGGAAGTTGTCATTGTCCCAGATGTCTCATCAATCACCCTCGACACTTCTTCTCCCGATTTCGAAGTTGCGGATGCTAATGCAGATGATTGAACAGATTCAACGCCAGCTTGGGAAAGCTTCCTGGAAGTTTGCTCGAGCTTTTCAATGATTTCCTCTGCTGTGACAGAAGACTTTTTCCGTGGATCTGGGATCTCTTCTACAAATGCAATTTCTTCATAATATTTTGTGCTTTTGTCTTCGGGAAGCGGCGGCTCAGGGCTTGGAGGATGACCAGACTCTTCGTTGCTGCTCAGTTTTTCTTCCTCTGCAGAATCTTTTTTATCTACAGATTCCTCCTTTTCACCTGCTGGAGAAGATGACCCGGCGGACTTTTCTGGTTCAGCGGGCACCTGCGGTTCATCGTGACTCTGACTTTTATTGGTTTCGTCTGCGACTTGATCAGGAATAGGAAATTGACTTTCTGCCTCGTCAGTATTATCCAGTGACACTGGAGGGGTGGAGGGGGTGATCACAACACTGGTAGTAACCGGCTGCCGCGCAATTTCTAGAGATCCTTCTTCTTGGATGCTGGCGGGAGGAACGCTTTCTGCCGCTGTCGATGGCTTTCTTACTGATATTTCAGTTGTTGACGACATTAATGCCTCTTCTGCTTTCTCCTCCTCCTGTGCTGGCTGAGTTTCTTTCTCAGAAGCTTCACCCTGTTTCTCAGCCGGCACTAACTCACTCACGTCTTGTTGTTGTTCCTCTGCTTTCTTTTCAGGTGAAGCTGATCTCGCCGGGCTGGAATCTTTCTCTGGTTCACTCTCTTTCACAGGGGAAGCTGAACCTGCCGGACTGGCCGATTTTGCTGGCTCTGGCACTGCCTCACTTTCCTTTTCTGGTGAAACTGATCTTGCTGGACTGGAAACAGCGGCAGTCTGATCTTTTTCTGATTTTTCCTCTTTTTGCTCATCTTTCTTCTCTTCTTTCACAGCTTCCTTCTCAATTTCTACAGTTTCAGTTTGCTCCTCCTTCTTTTCTTTGTCCACAGATTCGGTAACAATAGGTTCAGCCGCGTCGGGTTTTTCTTCCTCAGACGTCGCCTTCTCTTCAATGGCACCAACGACGTCGTCAGCTTCCTTCTCTTCTGCAGCCTTTTCTTTGCTATCACCGGGTTCAACTAATTCTTTCTTTGAGCCATCTTCAACTTTCTCTGAAACTTTTCCTGTTTCGGCCTTTTGATCTTCATCTTTTGTTTCTTGGTCCGCTTTCTCCACAACCTCTTGCTTTTCACCAACTTTCTCTTGTTCACTAGACGAAATAGGGGCAGCTGGAGACGTGGACAATTGATTGGGTTGTTCAGTGGTTGGGAAAGAGGGTGCTTGTGCACCAGGTAGTGGTGACCTCACAATCTGAATGGCATCCACTCCCTGGTCCTCTTCGGAAAATTCCTCTTCATCAGGAGCAAGCTGATCTCCTTGGCCCTCTTCTTCTTCTCCCTCATCATCACCCTGTCCTTCATCTACAAATTCATCAGTTTCATAGGTTCCTGGTTCGACCTCCTCGTGTACAGGTAGGTCTGCGACCTCGTCAGGGGTGCGGATAACTTCTCTTGACTCACGGGGAATTTTTGATGGAATTGCAGAAGGAATTTGGGCAGGTCGAGAACGCTCTTCTTTTTTCACTGAGGATCCTGGTGGCGCAGCAGAAACAGTATCTTGTGCTTTGGTTTGCTCCACTACCTTTTCATCCACCGTTTCTTTTTGCTTACTTCCAGAATCTTTCTCTTTAGACTCAGCCTGTGGTTCGCCTTTTACCGACTCTTTCTCTTCTGGAGCTTTTGCATCCTTAGATTCAGCTTCAGGCTTTTCCACGCTTTCCTTTCCTTTCACTTCAGTTTTTTCCGCGTCGGATTCCTCTTTTTCTACTTTCTCTTGACTTTCTTCTTTGGGAGAAGAAGTTGCGAGTGCGGACTTAAGTTCCGGTGTCGGTTCATCTTGAATAGTGGGAGAAACTTTGGTTTTATCTTCATCCTGACCAACTTCCGTTTGTGGAGTGGACAACTGTGAGCTGTCAACTTCTGTTGCTGCTTTCGCTGTCGTGTCAAGTTGAACCACGGATGCACACATAACATCCTTGTTATCCATTAATGCAATTTCTTCACCAGCAACGGGTTCATCAGTTATTGGTTGGTCGTCGTCCAACAATTTCGATTCGGAGCCAAACTGTGACTCCCGAGAGGTTTCAATGTCAGCCGTGTCTTTTCCCTCTACATCAATTAGCAGATCTGTGGGCGGTCTCACTTTATCGTCGTCTAGGGCATCATCTAGGTCATCCGGAACACGTTCGTCGCCCATTACACTTGCTACAGAGCAGCGCCGCTCTACTTCCTCATCCTCATCGGTATCCATTTCAGAGTCACGTTTGTGAATTGAGGCGGCAGCTGCCACTGTAGCCGCAGCAGCGGCAGCCACGCTTCCCTTTGTAACAGTAGAAGTATCATGATCATCTCTTTTTGCTTCCTCAGTTGAAGCAGTGTCTGTATCTTCCTTTGATTCGACTTTTTCTTCCTTCGTTTCGGTGACCGGCACGGAATCGCCCTTGACCTCCTCCTTATCTTTCTCGTCACGTGCAACGGCCGGCTCTTGATCTTTCTGATCCTCAACCGGCTCACATTCTTCTTGATCTCCACTTGCTTTTTCTTTCGCATCATCTTCTGCAGTCACTGATGAAGAAGTGAGAGGCTCTTCGGCAGCCACTTTAATTTCTTCTACTTCTTTGCCGTCATTGGCGGAAGCAATGGCATTATCTTCCTCTTTTATTTCCTTTTCACTGCTTGACTGCTCCTTTTCTTCTGCCTTTTGTTTAACTTCTTCAAGTGCTTTCTCTTCGGTTTTTTCCTCTTTCGTTTCAACTTTGTCTGATTTTTCTGCAGCAGCAGATGCTGGAGTATCTGTCACAGATGATTTCAGGGAAGAAGTATCTGGGGCAGGCGAATCCTTACCGGCAGACAATTTTGAAGAACTTTCTCGGATAGTCTCTTGTACAACTTCAACTTGTTCCTCGGAACCTTCATCAGCTACTGCAGCTTCTTTCACTGTCTCTTCCGCTTTCGCTTTCACCTCGACTTTTTCATCCTTGTCAGAAACACTTTTTTCTTGCGTAACGAGTGCTGTTTCTTCCAAGTTTACAGCGCTTTCTTCCTTCTTTTCTGCGCTTGATTTGACCGACTCCTTGCTTTCTACTTGTGTAGACTCTTGGGATTTGTCACATTCCACAGTGACCTTTCCGTCTGCTTCTTCTTGCGGTTGTTCCAGTTTTTCTTCTTTTTTGTTGTCGGAGACCTCCTTAGAGACTTCTTCCGCTGCAACAGGCTCGGAACTTTTTTCTTCAGAAGGTTCAGGTGTCTTCTGCTCATCACTTGGCTCAGGAGACTTTTCCCTTGATGCTAGTTGAGCTGGAGAAGAATCCTTCTCGACAGCTACTTCTGCGTGCTCCTCTGCTTTTGAAACATCGTCTTTAACATCGCTTGGTTCTGCATCGCCCTCAACCTGTTGCTTGCTTTCTGTCACCTTTTCTTCTTCGAGCTTTTCACTGGGAGCGGCGGGTTTATCACATGGCTCTTGAGTTGTCTCCTGAGATCCTCCTTCCTTACTTGTCTCTAGAAGGACAGATTCAGTGGTGGTTTGCTCTTTTTCTTCGGCTTCCTCGCCAACCTGTTCCTCATCAGTTCCAACAGATAATCGGCGGGACTCTAATGATGACCCGATTTGCTCGTCCTCCTTTTCTTTTTCATCTAGCTCCTTTTGGACGGCTTCTTGTGTCAATACTTTCTCGCTTTTTATTTCTGCTGCTTGAGGAGAGACCGAAGTTTGTTCTTGATCATCCAGGACTGCCGGAGTTGTGCTTGTCAAGTCATCGTCCAACCCACTGAATCCACTGTCACCCTGCTCCTGGTCTTTTAATTCAGGCTGTGCAGACTGAGTAACAATTAAAAGATCTTGGTCTTCAAGTTCAGTGGCTGCAGTGATGTGTGCTTCAATTGATTCTTCTTCTTTGTTAACGGTTTCTGACTTGTCATCTTTTTCTTGAATGGAAATTAATTCTTGAGTGCCTGTAAAAGTTTCGAGCTTGCTCACTACTACATCAACCAAAACGTTTTCGTGAATTCTTTCGATTTCAGACGTTTTTTCGTTGGAAACAATGACATCATTTGCATTGGTGTCTGGTTCTGGACTTTTTTCTCTAGAAAGCGTTTTATCCGGAGTTTTATCATTTGATATTGGTTCTGGTGATTTTTCTCTGGAGGCTGCTACTTCAGGTGTTGCAGCACTTGCTACTTCAGGTTCGAGAGACTTTTCTCTGGACGTGGTCTGCTCTGGAATAGATACTTTGACTAATTCCGGTTCGGGAGACTTTTCTCTTGAAGCTGCTTGCTCTGGAGTTGCCCCCTTTGCAACGTCTGGTTCAGGTGTCTTTTCTCTTGACGCTGCTTGCTCCGGAGTTGACACCTTTGCTATTTCAGGTTCAGGTGTCTTATCTCTTGACGCCGCTTGCTCTGGAGTTGACCCCTTGGTGACTTCAGGTTCAGATGTTTTTTCTCCCGAAGCAGCTTGATCTGGAGTGAACCCCTTTGCTATTTCCGGTTCAGGTGTCTTTTCTCTCGAAGCAGCTTGCTCTGGAGTTGACCTTTTTGCAACGTCCGGTTCGGGAGACTTTTCTCTTGACGCCGCTTGCTCTGGCGTTGAGCCCTTGGCGACATCAGGTTCCGGTGTTTTTTCTCTCGAAGCAGCTTGCTCTGGAGTTGACCCCTT
>VYYJ01001479.1:0-30399 GCA_021029165.1 Cyphoderus albinus | reverse complement strand
TCTTCATTTTTCACCATTAGTAGTTAGCACAGAAAGTGGGAAGGGCAGTCTAGAAAAACAAGGTTTAATATTTCCTCGTTAGAACATTCTGCAAAATGCAAACTCAATCATGGCATAAATATACCTGAATTATTGATAATTAATAAATTATGTACACATAATATGGCGACGACGTCGAAATTGCGAATAAAATCAAGAACAATTTTTAACTAGTTTCAGTGCAGTGCAGTAGTGACTTATTTATAATTCACAAATCTTAATTACCCGACTAATATTCAATAATCGAACTTTATAATGTTTTGTTTAAACCAATAATATGTCTAAAACCATCTACGATTTCGATCTATAGTGTTTTCTCACATGGTTTTCGTAGCCTCATTCACATCACTAACATCGTCAAATTGTTAGATACTATGCTTGTTGTTGGTTTGGTACATATAAACCGTTTGACTAATTGTAATTAATTTATCTATAACTAGGAACACTTAACAGTTTATTATTTGCAAAAAACGAAAGCTTTCAAATATTTCCCAGCATCGCTATAACCCTTAAATTAATACAGTATCAATGTTTTATTTTACAAATGTACATATATGAAAGCATTGGTTACAGTCACATAATTAATTGGTATAGGTATATAGAAAGAGGCTGCATTCTCATTATTAAATTGCATTTTAAATCATTAAGCATTCAGTAAGAAGTTAAGTTTATCATAAGAAGTAAGAGTAATGCTCCGGATTATCATTTAGAATAAAAAGGTTGATTATTTGCCTAATGATTAACCTTGACACAATGAAGTTTAACACAAATGAAATTCCCAACTATCGATTATTTCATATTCTTGAATTAAGTCAGATTCACGGATATTAGCAACTCAGATTCCAAATTACAAACCACAAAGAATATAGTCTAATAAAAAAACCTGCACAGGTAACTTCTTCGTTTTAAAGTAAAATTACACTTTTAGCCGCAAAACTGGAACAACATTTTCCGTTTGCATTTCTACTTCTCTCACATCAATTCATCGAATCAGTTTTATGAATAATTGTTTTTAAAAACCTTGTTTCAAACTTTCTCCAACACTCATCCCATGTGTTATTAGTATACACTTAAATAAAGGCGAAACCCCAAGCAATGCTTGTTCGACTGTCGTAATGCACATCCTGTGAGAGTGGCATGCTAATTTGTGGCTAATTTTTAACTTTTTAAATAAACAAAGACGTTGCCGTGACCGTTATCTTGTACGAGACCACGACCACTTTTCTCATCTTCAGTTTACTGTAATAATCATAAACTTGTAGTTGGTTATACGAGAGTCGCACTTCATCGACTTTTGCTTAGGTGTCAGGTTTGTTTTATATTAGTGTACACATAATTTATGTTTAGATGTGTAAGCAGTTGCGTTCAGGTGGTTGAATTAGAATTACAAAGGTAAATTAAGTGACCGCATCACAGAGTCATGACATGCTCGAAGAAGAAATCGTGGTTTTATTGGTTTTTGTGCCACATCGTTTCACAACGATAGGGGTGGTGAGTAGCATACTACTACCACACAATAATATATTCTAGACCGTTGGTGAAAACCATACTGAAAATTGGTTAATTTTTAATAATATTCATGAACAAAAAATGATATCGGAAAAAGTTTGCTTTTTTTACACTCAGCTTCATATTGAAATTACAAGTTGAAAGACGAGTCATCAAACCATTTCCGAAGTTTTTTATGGTTGAAAGCTAAATTACGTTACGGTTAACTTCCTTGGAAAGAGCAATTATTTGTATTGTAGTTTTAAAACATTTAAATTTATGTTTTAAAAATTAGTTATGCAGAGGATCATATTATTCCAGACATAAAATATGATTCGGAAGTTTTTCTTCTTCTGTAATTTTGTTAAACTGTAAACTGATGTGGTTATACAAATTACTTTTCATTGTTTTAATTGAAAAATTAGGGAATTAAAAACTCAACGACATACTCTTGACATTGTTCATTTTGGCTTTTTAATAAATTATTCTTATTGTTTATACCAACCTCTTCATTTCTGTACGTGTGGGTAAAAAAAGCGATGATTCAATGTAGATGAATACAGAGTGGTTATCAATCTGCTGCCACGTATTAATACTGTAATAATATCTTGTCACGCTCATGTCAAATATGATCTTTGCCTTCTAAGTATGTAGTACGTTAACTTCCCGTTTCGTGTTTGTCGGTTTTCATATTAGTAATATGCATATATTAATATTCTATTTTATAATGTTTCAAACCCTCTTCAAATTGCAAGTGTGCTTGACTTCAGTTTTAAACAGTACTTCTAACGACATATTATTGTCGTTCAACATAATATGTAGGCATGCATCCGCATTCTATCCTGCTTTCCTTTGAAGCAGAATACAACGGTCTCGGTCCATTAAAGTAGAATCTGTGTCCGGCTTGCTTGGCTTCATGTGTCAAGTTAATTTGATGAAAATGATCTCCTCATAAGAAAGAAACAAAAATAGCCTCTTGCTTTGGTCACACTCTGGCTCAATTCTAATTTTACCGTTATCGCATTTTAGCTAGGCTTTTATCTGAAGTAAAGAATTAGCCCCAAGCACAATTGTAAGACGCAGGCGAGCAGCAAATTGTAAAATGTCCTTACAATTTGCAGATACTGCCACAGCTTAAATAGGTACATGGCCATGCGATAGTTCATCCTATTTTTTGCTCTTTCACATTTCAAGTCGATTCGCACTCGCACAATTGCTGTTGATATAAAACCCAGAGTTGTCACATGTGAATATTATTGTTCCACTATGTAGTAGTGCCAAGTAATGAAACTACCAGTGAAAAGTATACGATAATGAATACGAGTTACTTGTGTCAAATAACTTAATTTTCCGCGTTAACCTATTCGAATTTGTCTTGCAATTTCCTCTTAACCATTCTAAACTCATTTAGCGTAATGCCTACATTATTGAAGTAAATAAGAAACTGTTGCTCGCTAAGCATTTAAAAAATTATATTGCATTGCATTGTTATCTTCGGCGATTCACCGCCCTGCCCCGACTGGTGCTAATGAGACTTACAAAGTTTGCATTTTTTGCTGTCATATTGAGTTTGAGTGACACACGTGTATTATAGTATAAAATTGTTTCGTACTTCAAAAAGTGTCACATTGTATGCGTTGAGATGTAACCTACTTTGGGATCCAATCGGTTGCTTTTTCTGATGAGAAATAATTTTGCTTCAAAGTAAAGCTACATTATAATAGCTCAAAGAATCTGTAGATGTTGTATTCTATTCCATACAGTAATAACTCTTAGCACGTTAATGGTTTCTATTTGCCAAATAGTAATTGCGGCATGCGTTTTGTTTGTGTATTTTTTGTTACCACCAAAACAAATTGGCAATACAATTGATGGATAAAAAAATAATGCACGAAATATTTGTGCCACACGAGTCAAACCAACATATAAATAAATAATTGCGGCCATATGTACAAGCGCATGTTTCATACGCGTTATTATTTAGGTACAGCTTAAACTGTGCCGATGTTAAGATAAGCGAAACTTTCGGTGGCTTAAGGATGAAAATTGTGTCATTAACCAATATAATGTAAAGTGATTTATGCAGAAGCATGCCTGATGGTTGTTGGAAGGAAATGAGTGACGTGGCAATTTCAATACTCAACTAACTCAAAGATGATCAGAGCAACGCATTTTGCGTGAACTCCGGATGCTTGTTGATAATAGGTCATTAGTCTCCAATTCCAAGATTCTAAAATATCCTTTACCGTAGCACACAAATTTCATTTGAATGATACAGAAGAGAATTTGGTGGATTTTGCCATTACAGAATTGCTCAAACATCTATAATGGATTTATATCTAGAGCTAAAAGTATATTTCCAACAGTAGAAAAATAAATAATGACGCTGAAACTTAGCATTTTGATTTATAAGATTTAGACGTCAAAAAATTGCTTCAGTTTAATATTGCCTTAACTAATAAAACTGACATGCCTTGGTTAGAATTAAATTGTCTTGTAAGATGCTTTCCCAATTACCAATTGATCGATATGCTAAAACGAGGACGAACAACCGAAAGTGGAAAAAAAATCGGAATTTGAAAAAAAGCCATTTTCTAACTATTGTTGAACAAAACGTGTTACTTTCTTGAATACTAATGTAAGAGTTTCTATGAAAAAACGTTTTAATAAGAAATAGTATGTACAAAATACATGGGAACGCAACGCGTGCAGATTAATCTAGATAATTTTTGGACGATATATTAAACAGGAGTTAAAGTGTAAATCACAACGTGCAAAATTTTATATTTTGTGCTTTCTGTATTACTGCTAAGTAGATCTGTGCCGTTTAAACCATTCTAGAATTCACCTGTATTTAAAAATTGTCCTAATTGAACCAATAATGCAAAGGTATTTTGATTGGTTTATAAGACAGGTGTACTCTGATGCCGCGACGATGATAGCAAGGAAAGTGTTCTAGTAACAAAAATTCTTAAAATGAAGGCGATTTAAATCAAATATTTTCAGTGTCATTAATAACATTTTTGAAAGTCTTCTTTTTTGTTAGGCATAGTTAAAAGAGTGAGAAAAAAGACAACAAAAAATGCGTAGTTCAAATATGACGACTGACTGTGAAGAATATAATTAGACACAAAAAACCAGCCGTAGCTGAGGCTCTGTCGAAATGAGATGTTTTGTTAGTGATTTAAACACCCCATTTTAACACCAAGCGAAAGATAACACTAATGAATGAAACGAGTGTGGAGTGATTCTCTCTTTATGAGTTCTTTCAACAAGTAAGACGATTGACAGGAAGAAAGAAAGAAAAGATATAGATAATATCAATGACTTGGTTTCTCTTACTTCTACTATGATCATAAACTTTTCATTCATTAAATATGTTGATGGCCAATTCAGAGTCAGCTTGAGTTCATTACAAGTAGGAACGAAAGCTTTAAATTAGTTGTTACGCTAAATAAAGAAGTAAATTGGTAGAAAAAAGAAAATGGCTTCTTCTGGTTGGTAATGTAAGACTTTTGACTTTTAATGTTTGAAAAACTGGATTAGAAATTTTTTTTTTGTTTCAAGTCAAAAGTAAAAAATATATTGGATTTTTAATAGACAGCGTTTCTGTTTGTATGGTGGCTGCAAATTAAATAGGAAACATTTTCATTGCCTGATTGCCTGATTTGTTTCTAATATTTCAATGATTTTTGTGAAGCTGTCAAACAACAAAAGTTGAGTCAAAAGGTCGATGGGTACATTCGTCAAGTGTCATCTATCTACCTGTGGTCCAAGGCAATGAAATAATAAAATGACAGAGACGTCGATGTAATTTTAATGTGGCATTGCTACCGATTACTGACCACAAAAAATTATTACATTCGCGAACCCCGTAAAACAATCTTATGTGGCGCAGCGAGATAAATGATACAATACAATTCTGAGATGAGGGTGGTTCACTTCTTGAGATTTGTATTTGTAAATACATACATATTGGAACGTGATTTGCCAATTGGGATGTGGCACAAACGCAATAGGAGCAGATTTTGACAAAAGACAAGATACATACATATTTATGTGATACTGATTTGACTAAATGAGGACATTCATGAGTCATGCGACCTTTCAGACCAATTTGAAATTTAAATTATTCACGGTCAAGTTGATACTTACTTCATCGGTAGACGCCCTGTGACAGATGAAGGTAGATGGTAGATATCTGTTGAAGAAATGAAATAGTCTAGGGTCTCAACAATTAATTCCCCTCATATTATATATGGGAGATTTGAGTGGCTTGCTACAGTTTAAGCTATGTATACTACTGAATGTTGAACAAGCATATCAATAAACTTTACTTTGAGGCTGTTTTGGTTGGAATTTTGATTTTGACAAATCAATTAATAATGTATCTTAATAATATTGATACTAGAATACTTTTCTTGAAACGCTTGATTCCGATTAATTTGCTGTTAATACGAAATAAACCATGAATATAATTTTGAATATGATCAGCATGAGGTTGGGCAGGACCCGGGTTTTGTGATTAACCTATGTACATGTTGGCAAGTACGTGACTCAACAACGATGAATTAGTAACGGTAATGTTTGCCCTGACGGATTCCTCTAATCGTAAGTGGTTTTTTGCAGAGCGGATGTTGCAACAATGTCGCTTTGTAGAGTGATGGGGTGCAACTAAAATATTTGAATATCATGTTACATCTTGAGCTCCAAAGTTCATTGCATCTTTTATTCGTATTATATTCTAATGTAATTCATCGTCTTGAATGAATCGTTGTGACTAAAAGTCTAATGTAAGAGAAACCGTGCGTGGTTGTGTACAATATTTAATTTAATTCAATCTTAATTTTCACCACAGAATACGAGATATAATGATTTTCAAAGATGATTTCATATCTGTAACTTCTTGCGATACAAAACAGAAAAAAATAATAATTATCTAATTTATTGTCGTCGTCTTTTTTATTCACGGATTCAATGACCGGCATTGAAATTATTCATGTGTTGCGAAACGAAGTAAAATATATCAATAATGTAATGCTACAAAGCAATTAATCATTATTTTATCGAAATAATATTATAAAATTTATAGCTAAACAATTTTTGTTTTCTTTGTTAATTTTAGGGAAATGATCCCTGTAGAGCAACATGCCGAGGTAGTCTACAAACAAGACGCTCCCAGCTGAACAGGGAGATACACCGAGAAATGAGACTCAGAGCAGGAGCTGAGAATTTACTGAGGTAAGTTACTTTTTATATGTTTAATTAATTAATTTCCTCAATGTAGAAATTATTAATAAAAGTTGAATCTAACCCTCACCCCATTTTACAATGCAATAGTTTTTATAATGCAATTTTACGGATACTTCCTGTTTCAATGCGAAATTAATGAAGTTTGTGATGAATCGAAGGTTGACGGGAAAACAGACCCTGTCATTATTTGAATCGTGCTGTGAACATAAATTTTAATATCATTACTATCAAGATGGTGGTTGTTTTCTTGGGTCACAAAAACACTTTTTTGTAATTTAGAATTTATTAATACATTACTTACAATAAACGCATGATGAAGATGGCGATGATGCCAAAGATCATTATACGTTTATTATCATGCATTACATATGAGAACTGAATTGAGTAATTCTGAGAATCAACATTGTACTGACATAATATGAGCAATTATCGTGACTATTGTTATAAGAAAAGACACGTCTCAATGGTTCACATCCGGTGTTCCACTCTACTCTTGACTCTCGTGCAAACATCCTTTATTACAACAACATTGACATTGCTTGTAAATAGGCACACGCACTACGTGTAGGCATTGCGTTATTTTTTTGTACTAGGCTTATTGACTATGAAATAACTTGTTGTAAATAGTTTTTTTTTGTGAAGACGGGTAAGTTTATTAATTCATTATGGTCTAGCCTGAGAAGAGCAGAAAATTATTACATGGTAAAACGAGAATTGAATATTGAACGGAAGGAAGTCAAATGTGAGTTTTTATACAAGTTTGGAAAATAACAAAAGACTGTGTCGAATCAATCTATTGTTTTGTTACGCATTATTGCATGCGTTATGTGGTAGTTATATTTAATGCATTAGTTAAGACACAACAAAACATGCTTTGTGTGCAGAAAGATGGAAATTGCAAAAATAAGCTCATTCAAAATGTTTACGATGCTGATGAAGATGATTACTATAATGAAATTGTTTTGTCGGCATCTTTTGAGTTGTATCAAATTGTGACATTGATATAAATGAATATTTATGCCTTGAGACCTTTCGAGATTCAAACAGGATAAGAATGTTATTTTGCTGATTTATATTAACCTTCCAATGGTAAACAATTTCCTTGTTTCAATTCCCAATTTAATAAGTACATAGTAGAAATAGGGATTATAATTAAGAAATTGACAACATTGATTTAATTTTGTTTAAGTATTGATTTTATAATTCGTTTGGTTTTAGGGCAACAACAAATAGAACTGTGAAGGAGACAGCAACGCTGGAACTAAGTTTTGTCAACTCACATTTACAATTGCTAAGAGAGCAATTAGCTGAAATTAATGGCTGTCTGGAGGCTTATCAAGGGCAAGGGTAAGTCAACCAATTTTTAAAAGAACATTAGAAGAATTAATGGTTTAATTTAAGGTCAGTTGACCGGATGTTGTTGGCTGTCTGTGTTGGTAAATTACGGTCTGAAACGTTTGTATTAAATTAATTGTAGCTGTAGCTGATGTAGCATTAGGAATAAAGTTCGGCACAACCGAAACAAAAATTGTGAAGCATTTTGCTGCACTTTGAATGGAATTGTTTAAATGTTGCTTCTAATTTTCTCTAAACATATAATTCTTGTTAATATGGTGAAATTATAAAATACAAGAAGTAAGCGCCCCGATATAATTCAGAAATTTTACCTTTAGTCACAACACAGAAATAGCCTTACCATCTAGTGAGGTGCAGTACCATTCTTAATGTCATTATTTTGTGTTACATCGTATTACTTTACCTTTATGGCCAATAAGCAGCAACAGTAATACTGAATATATTTTAAAATGTCTCATAGTATTTTATTTTCTCGTTACACATTTTTATGCATCATGATGCATCACTCATTAATAATATATTGAGGTGATATTGATGTCAGTTATATCAAGTTTCGCGTTTTTAATTTTAATGCAATTCAAGATGAATAAAATGTAAATCTCAGCTCGACATTAATAATTAATTTCAATTCATCCGCACTCCCAATTAATGAGACACAATAGGAAACTCAATACACTTGCCTTTGTTAGTGAAATTGGCGGGGTGAGTTTGTTTCATGGCATGGAGCCTTTAAACCTAAAGCTGATAATATTATTTGTGATGATCATTGCATCCTTGAATTCGACTGATCTTGATTAATACGCAAATCATTGAATCACCACAATTTTTATTGCCTCCCACTTCTTACATTACAATGCAATGTCACGAACGAAGGAGTTGAGAGAAAAACTCATTTGAAAATAAATTGAATATCTTGGAGAAGTATAAGCGATGAACGCCAACGTTTTTCTTTGACTTCATTATTGAAGCATGCAAAAATAAAGCATCATACGTTAACGGAATGACGCTAGGAGGCTTAGAATGAATAGGAGCAGCGGATGTGCATGCGTGAAATTGAAAGGTTTTTATGATGTAATGTTCAGAACACCAGAAAGATTTCATAAGCAGATGAGCTATCCGTTTTCATTGAGAATAGTGTAACATGACTCAGTAAGCAAGAGCAGTGAATTGAGAAGTTAAAAATGAATGGATAACCAACCGGAACTAACAGTTTGAGCATTACTAAACTCAAAGCATTATTATAGCAACGACTGAACTTTTTCTTGGAAGAAAAGATTTTGAAATTTGTTGCGTGTCTTGAAGACATAAAAAGTAAGTTGAAATTATTTCTTCCATGCTTTAAGTAAGTTGAAATCTCAGGGTGAGTAACTTTTGCGGTAAATTGCATGCTTCACATGCGAAAGCAAGTAGCAGTCAACAATCTGACAAAAGGAAGGGGGAAGAGTCAGTAGTCCGTTTCCGCCTTAAAAAGTAACAGTTAGTGCTTACTTTAGGTAGGTAGGTGCTTAAGAAGAAAAATATATGAAAACTGAGTAACACAGGTTTGCCAGGTAGACATGAATATTTCAAATGGATCAAATTTTGCACTACATTAAAGTGGCACCAAGTGGATGCTGCAATAAATATTGTATTGTATAATATGTGTATAGTCCCTTGAATCTTACGACACATTGTGTTTAATTTATGTAGTCATCTCTATCGTTAATTATATTTTTTATCAAGGTTATAATCAAGGGAAAGGGCGATTTTGGGAGGTGTTGCTAAACTTGTTCATTAATTTCTGGTATCTTCTAGGAAGAGTTAGAATTTTTGAGTCAGTCGTTCGCTTCCTTGTAGATGTATTGTCGCATTGTTTAAATAATTGATTATCTTTTGTCGCTCGTTTGCTCATTTATTTTAGGTGCGACTTGTTTTGTGACAAAAAGAGTGGATAATAAACAGAGAGCATTGTAACACCAACAACTCATATTTGCAGGTGCATGTCTTTATGTGGAGGCAGGAGGAGGTTGGGGGTGTTGCCTTTGTACTTCAGTCGGACGATAATAATAATGGTGTGATTCATTGACGCTGGATATTAATCTCTTGACATCAGAAGAGCCCACCCGCATTATCAGATTCGCAGAATAATTTGAGATAAAATGCACATTAAATACAGACAATATAACCTGGCTTGCCAATATCTGATTACCGAGCACTATTGCTGTAAAGCTAGACTTTGTTATAAATAAAATGACATAGAAGAAATATATTAAGAAGGTAGAATATTTGAGTAAGTTTGACTTTTTCATGAGAAGAAGGATTACGATTTACTAATCTTTTACATTTACTGGAAAACGATAATTTAAAGACATGTTAGCAATTAATTTAACTCATTAATTGCTTTATTATACGGTGATGCCTTTTTACAACATTTCGTCTATGAATTAATAAGTTTCAAATGTTCATGCAAGTCAAGATAAATATTCTTTCGCTTTGGTTTAATATGACACATTGCCACATATTTTTTTAATTAGTCCTAGAAAAGTCTGGTTTCTAAATTTTGGATTCGTTGGAAAAGTATTAATAAGTAGTAAAAATTATTTTCCAGAATCGTTTGTTTATGAATATTATAAATATTCATGTTTTGTAAGTTGGCAAATCCACATATACACTACAGTCCTCAAACGTTGTCTTCCGGAAACCTTTGTGTTTTAACTGGTGCCCGGGTTATCTAAATATATTAATGACTTGAAAGTTGCACTTTCTGTTTCAGTGGCACAATATGCACGTAATTGTTAAGGTTCGTTATTTATAAGAAAGTAATCGTATATTTGCAGGATATAAATTACACATTACTCAGTGTTTGATGTCGAATACTTGAAGATTATTTACTTAACACATTCGCTAAACAAAACCAATTTTATACACACATTTTTGAAATATAAATATGTTTGCCTCTAACATTTATTTTAATTTTACCTCTTTAGGCATGACACAAGTCTGCCCATGATTCCACTTGGACTAAAAGAAACCAGAGACATCGATTTCCGGGAACCATTTAAGGTAATGCTT
The DNA here is from genome assembly GCA_021029165.1 of Cyphoderus albinus. Taxonomy (NCBI): domain Eukaryota; kingdom Metazoa; phylum Arthropoda; class Collembola; order Entomobryomorpha; family Paronellidae; genus Cyphoderus; species Cyphoderus albinus. The sequence goes on along the minus strand of VYYJ01001479.1, from coordinate 19,212 downwards.
AGCATCTTATTTTTGAATCAGTTATTTCATTGGCGAACTACATTTTTCCTCGCTGATGTATCATTCCTCAACTATTTCAAGTGAACCAAAAAATAGCATGTTACTCTATCCATCTTTTAATGACGGACTAAAATATTTAATCGACAAGTGTGTAGTTGTGTAAAGAAATATGTGCCCTTCAACTGTATGTATTGTTATTTATTTCTGCTTTGTACTCTATGCATGCTTCGTCAAATTAGAATTTGTTTTTTGCTTCTTTGGTGGTTTTGTTTTAGGGCGCAGGCGCCGCTTCAATCTTATTGTTATCCTATTATTGTTTTGATTTTGATGACTATCAATTTTACGTGTTCCCACACAAATCAAAACTGCCATTGTATTTTAGTTTAGATATTTGTTCTAACAAAGTGTCGACAGTTCTATGAAAAAATTTAAAAATTTCTGACTGTTCTCTAATGAAGCGGTCGCGGGTGTTGCTGGTGCGTCACGCCTACGGAGGGAGTCGAGTGAAGCCGTTAATAATACCATGCGTTTTTATGATGTCATGTTATATCATATATTGCAGTTGATTGTACGTACGCTTGTTGATAGTGTGACGCTGTTGATAATTTACTCTCATTAAAAATGTGAACACCTTAAAAAACATTGTTTTCTTTGCCTATTTCGAGTTCACATGTTTATTGTTAGTTTTATTGTTCCCAGGTTATCAAAGCTACCCAAACATAACACCACCCCTTTCTTTGTCTTTATCAAAGACAAAAATTAAATTCTCATATAAATTTCATTATAACCTGTTGCAGGCGTGTTCGGTACAACATGCTACTAAATTTTAGATTAGTACAATATTAAGTTGTAGCGATGAGGATGATGAGAAACAGCGCAATAAACTGTTAACAATTGGTTGTGGTTGTTCACAATAGAATGAGTTCAAGAATTAAAACCTAATGACACCAAACGAAATCATTTATTTTGACGGTTTAAAATAAAGTCCATTATATAATAAAATATACTAATTTCAATTAGTCACCACTACTACATAAATACGTAGAGATATTTTAGTTAGAGATCATTTTAACGCTGAGACTTTAGTCTTTAAACTAGTCATTATTCAACCAACATTAATATAAATTACAGAGTAAAGATTTTCAATTTTCTCATCCATTCTACCTATTTTTGTTAAGTTGTCATTTTTCGTGGATTGTTTGAATATGTTTTTTCGAAAGCCAAAGAGTTGCCTTGCACCATACATACTTGAAGGATCTGAACAATCGTTATATTGTTCATGAAAAATTCAGCAACAACTACCATTTTGGCAAACCCCGGAAAATTCTGTGAAACGAAATTTTTGAGAAACAACAGATTAAAGTTTTGCATCTAGCTCCAGATGCCTGTACGGATTTACATCACGTCATGCGTACGTGATGAATAGTTAAGAATAAAACTGTGCTTTCTGTTCAATTAAATACATTGAAATATCAGTCAGGCAGTAAATGAAATGTCGAATTTTAAAAACTGGAAAATTGAAAACTTCCCCCTTAATCTCCAAGCTCAGCGTTTGCAATTTGCATCTGTTTTAGATTATTGATCATCTTATTTAAACGGAAAGTCTATGTATGCTACTGATATAAGCAACTAGCAACAAATTACGTATGTAGCAGTGATGATTGATGGAAATTAGTATCTTATTATTAAATGAGCTTTAGTTAAGTAAAACTGGGTACAAAGTTGGGTTGTTTAATGAGTTTATATACATATTCCGATGATTGCCTAAATCAGAGTAATATTAAAGTTAGAAATGAATGAAATGCGTAAATGCCACCCTAACATTATTGCCTTGATTAGTTTGGTAAAAACAGTTTATTCGATTTAATATCCGATGTGTAGTGCACTAGTAGTACGAACATGGAACTTCTCTGCTGAAACGTAATAAAATTCGGGGTGCGTTTATAGGTAATTAAATTAAATGCTGTCAAAATCAAGCAAAATTGATCGGGTTTGAATGCAAATGGCAAATACAAAGCGAAGAGAAACACATTTCCACCATTTTACGCTATGAAATGTATGTATATTCATTTTCTATAATGGATATATCAATAATTTTCTTTTTTGTCACCCACACAGTAAATAAAAATATTAAATTCGAACTATTTATTAACGCTATTTTGCCTCCTTTGCAATTTGAGGAGAGATGAATTTAAACGAATGCAAAGCGTATTCTAATTAACTATGCTGTATTATACAGCAACCGCAATCAAACCTAGTTTTGAAAATTTGTACTCGTTTTTAGGTCCTACTTAAATTTTGCAAGACCGCAGGCTCAATTTACGTAAAAGGCTAATGTACTTTTCTGTACTTCTTCCATATGCATATTCAAAAATTAGTGGCTACGTTGTTACAATTTACTTACTTGGACGTTACTTTTTTATAAAAAAATGCAGGAGCAACGACTTCCTTATTTGTAAAAATGCTTCATTTCCACTAAAGTAACAATTGCACATTTTGTCAAAAATTAATCCTTGTCTAAAAATGTAGGTCGTGCAGTACTTAAAAATGTACAGAGGAGATACAAAAATTTAATTTGAATACGTAAGACGCATAAACAGAATAAAATTATTGTTAAACGCATTCCATTATTAGGATTACGTGCACACATATTTGTTACGAAATATTACATCTCTACGGGTATGTTTTGTGACTGTCTCTACAAAGAACTACAAAAATGCAAAATTCGCGATAATAGGCGACTTTTATATTCAAGCAAAATATTGTTGCATTGTAGTGGTTGCATTCAAATAAACCTTCATTCATCCCTATACGTGCACTCTTTCGATTATCAAAGAAGCTGGGAATTCAACCAATTGTTGATAATGACACGACACACTAAGCTGATGTGAATTGGTTTTTGAAAAATGATTTTTCTCAGAATTGGGAAAATTTAGGATGAGAAAAGGAAAATTCTCAAACTTTATTTTTAGCAGACCAAAGTAGAGAAAAGAATAATGGACTAGTCTGACCTATTTAAAACATACAGTATAAAATACTTCTAAAGACACAGTGAAAAAAAATTTGATTGAAAATAAAGACAGATATGAAGTAGAACCCCTCGATGAGAAATACAAATTTTAAACTTGAAACTTGTCAAAGAGAAAAATATTTAGCGCATTTTATAAGAAATATTTTATAGTACTTTTATTACTTTTTGTAACTCGAAGCAGATCTCACTTGATATCACATGACCGTGTATGTACTATGGCAAAATTGCACTAAACTTGACATTGAGCAAAAAATATAAAATTCACTGCTGAACAAAAGGGGAAGGAAGCCAGAAACAACGGGAAAGTGTACCGTATTTTCGGTTGCGTGAAAATACAGGTTGTGGGGTGCAAAGTAAAATATCAAGTTGAGAAGTGTTGAGTTCTTTATTAGTTAAGTCGGAATATTTTCCTAGCTCTGAATTTTTGTGTAGAAAAGTTAACATTAATTTTATTATGCTGTTTTAATGTATTTATAACCGTATGCAATTTTGTTTTTGCTGCATAATGATAACAAACCTGTAGAACTCTTTAAGACTAACTCAACAAAAGGAATTTTTATTTTGAATCTTACTAGAAAAATGAATGCTTAATTTACATTTATCGTGTGAATTTTTTCTAATGTATAGTGTACCGTTTTTCTTAAAAATGTACAATAAATTTTAATTGGTTAATATTAATAAATGTCCATTTTTATCATTTACTTTGCAGGATTTCATTTTGGAACATTACAGTGAAGATGGGAGCAATTTCGAGGACGCTATTTTATCCTTCATGGAAGTTCGGCAGGTATAGATTAACAGATTCCTCATCTGAAAAAATTTTTCATTGAGACAACAGTATTTGTTATGAAGAATTTGGATGTATTAACTACCAGAACAGTTTCATTTTTAATGTTTTGTTTTACTATTTAGGCAATGCGAAGACCATCCAGAACTAAGAGCGGGGTGCAGTTACTACTTCGATACCTCGGAGTTCTCTATTTTGTAGAGAGACGCTTCTTCCCAGCTGATAGAAACATTGGGGTATTTTTTGAATGGTAAATGGACAGCAATTTCTATCTATTTTAAAAGTGCTACTACCAGAAAAAAACACGAGAGAAACTTGAATATAAAATAATTATAGCCGTAATTTAAAAAAACATGTGCTTGTAACAATCCAATGCGTAGTAATTGTACGGGTTTGTACATGTGAACACGTTTTAGGTAGATGTAAAAATTGACAATTGTTTGATTGCTTAAACCATGTAAAATACATGATTGAAGAGTCGAAGAATATTAAAGTCGCAAGTCATTAAATGCGAAGCACATACGTTTCTACTCTTCAACTCTGTGGTTTTCGTTAAACATCGTTAGTTATTTGCAGCGAATATGTAAATAATTTAAAGTTTGCCTTACATTAATCGAAATACAGTGTTAAGGAACCACGTGGAGTTTCATATGATGCCTCTGTTGGATGCTACAAAAATGTGAAAGCACACAGCACACTCGAATATTAAAAAAACGAAAGTGTGCAGTGTCCTAAATGTGAAGAGCTGTTTTGAAACTAATAGTTGCCTTTTATGATTTTGTCACTGCATTCTACTACATTCAACAAGCTAATTTCCCGCGATTTGCATCCATGATTCATTTTTTGGTATTTTTATTAACAGGAGACATTATTTCTTACTCTAGGCCTTGTCGAGACATTTTTCAAAACCGTTGCGTTGTTTAATAGACGAGCTGTCAGAAAAAGAATCATAAAGCAATATCCTTTTAATAAAGTGCCGAAAGTAAAATACTTTCTGGTTTTTAGTGAAAAAGTCTGAATTCTGACATTATTTTGTAATATTAAGTCATTATTGTCATCTGTATAATTTATCATCATCTTTGTTAGCAAAGCAAGTGGAAGGGTTTATAGTTTAGTTATGACATTAGCCAAAACCCAAATTATGTATAAATACACCAGTTGTTATTACTGTCACGCTTCCACTTGTTGTTTGCTTTTTCCCAATTTTTATTCAAATGATAATAAATGTAAATTTGTCAGACGCCACATGTCACTTTCGCATATTTAGCATTATGGACACGAAACGGAATAAATTGTGTTAGGAAAGGGAAATAAATGACACAACGAGGTACAAACAATTTTCATCACTAAGAATTGCAAAAAAGTTTGTTTAAATAATAACCACCTACACATTTTTAGTTTGCATACTTAAATGAGTATTTACCACTTTACCAAAACCAAATGATTTAAGAAGAGAAAGTTGCACAAATCGGTTACAAGTTCCATTAATCATTACTTGTTGAACATTACAACACAACGGTTTTGAAAAACATGTAATAAATGTTTTAAATAAAACTACGACTATTTTATATTCCCAGGTACGACGCACTCACCGGTGTTCCCAGCGTACAAAAAACGGTGGCGTTTGAAAAAGCCAGTGTACTTTTTAACCTTGCTGCGCTTCACACTCAGATTGGAGCGAGGCAAGATCGGACGATGAACAGTGACACGGCGGATGCTGCAGTTGACAATTTTCTGAGGGCGGCGGGGACATTGAGGTACATCGGGGAGCATTTCACTCATCCTCCGTCCTTCGATTTGGCTCCTCACACACTTGAAGCTCTGACAGCGTTGTTTTTGGTGAGTTGATTAATTACTGGCAAGTATCCTAGTTTAGTGATGCTTTAAGCTAAAGATTTTGTGGAGAATTTAGTTAAATTGATCTTTTCCATTATTATTGTAAACCATTTAACTTTAACGCCACCGTTATATTTTACTGCAAATGGTGGTTACGACATCTACTAGATGCTCTGGTATTTCTGGTAGTTCTGGTAGTTATAATAAATTCCTAAACCAATGTGTGGCGTAGTATTTATCTTGTTAGATCATCGTAAGATCTAGTAGAAGTTCTAGTTTTTTTATTAAAAAAACTAATGTTTTTCTTTATGCCATACTGTAGGTTCAAGCGCGTGAGTGCCTCTTTGAGAAGCAACAATCTTTGGAGAAAATTGATTGTAACAAAATAATCGAGAATGGGGTTCGCGATGCAAAGGAACAAACAAAATTAATTGAGCTCGCACAAGAGTCACAGCTTCTATCCGACGAATACACAAAAGTATCTACCCTATTGTCGCACGAGGAGTTGAAAGAATTCATTCCACCTGCCTGGTCATCACTGGTTCATGTAAGTGGACACGATTTTTAAAGTTTTGCATTCTGCTTTCTACTTAATAAAACGCTATAATTATGTTATAGTAATGTCATTTGCGACCCGGTGTTTTGCAGTACATCCTATACATACAAAATATTAATATTGAAAATTCTAAACCAGAATAATATTATTATGTTTTCACCGATGCATATTAACATATATATTCCGGTCGTTGCAGTTGCAAATTTACAGTGGTTCTAATTTTGCACGGTGCAATATTTTTTGGTTAATTGTTCACGTTCTCAATAGAGTCTTCGCTTTTGTAGCCTTTACCATTGACAAGTGCTTTCGATTTACGTCGGTAGAACTATATCAAACCGTTGTGTGTCAAATCACGTTTTCAAATTTACTAATCTAACTACATGTCGATAATATTGTGAAACATACAAAAGCCGGCATGCATAACGGGAGTTATTTAAATTTTATAAGAAAACGGAACAGTTTTCACATAAGGAAGATCATAACCACTTTACACATTATTTTCAAGGTGCACTGTGCACATGTTTTTTTGTGTACGTCATATTTTAAGACATTTTATTGTGTGTGAAAAATGTATTTTTATAAACGGTAATCGTTTCCCAATGATAATAAAGTGCATATCAAATTCTGAACGGGTATTGTAAAATCAAATTCATTTCATTACATTACATTAGCGATTGCTGAAACCGACATTTTTATATGGGTTTTATTTTTAGGAATGTAGTGCACGACTACCTTTATAAGCAAACCATTTTAGGTTTAGTACTAAAATCAATGAACGATGGAAATTTAAGTGTGTTATGGCCAAAGTCGTTGTGACTTTGTGGAAACAACCAATCTCAACGTGCATGTAAAATCCTTGGGTTATTGTTATATTTTCCAAAGTTTTTTTTTATTGCAAACATTTCTATGCACTAGTGTCATGTCATGTTGAACCAGTGCAATTTTAAATAAGCTAGATTTTTGATAACATTGATATGACCAGGAAAATCCATGTTCACATCACGAAGTACTTGCGGTCAATTCAAAGACACGGAAAAACTTCTATGGAGAAAAAATGTTGCCAGGAATTTGATAATAATCAAATTTATTTTGCGCCGATGTTCTTGTTTTGACGAAGGAAATGTTTTTGCACATTGTAGTTTAATCTACTGGTTTCCGGTAGGAAATGAAATATACATTACTAAATTAGCGGCCAATGCAAGGCAAGAATTGCAATGTCAATAATTTGGGGTAAATTAGATATAAAGCATTGTCGGAGAAATAACATGACGGTCAGATTTTGTAAAATTATTCTTATCAGTCATTTAAACATTGAAACATGACATTATTACTAGCATATTATTTTTTATTGACATCAATGATGCGGTTTCGATGTTTTTAATTATTCTGATTTATACATACACTGCATTTCAGCGTCGCTCAATCTTTTTTTTCTGTGGGCTATTTTACCTGAGAAACAGATTCAAGACTGTGAGTTGGCCTTTTCTATTTAGTAGATGTGTTTGATTTCATTTAAAATCACAATGACGTAGCAAGAAGAGCTAATGAGATTGAACTAAATGATAACGTACTATAATAATGACTATGACGTGCTCAAATAAGTTCTACTATAAATAAATATGGTGCATATAGCCAATCCATTTTTGTAATATTAAAATGTAAAAAAAAACTATACGTATGTACATAGAACAAGTATTCTTGAGAAGGTCGAAAAAGTTACAATGTTCTACTGAAAACAATTTTAATATTTAACTGTACATTAGGACAACAATTAAATAAGTAATCATTAAGGTGATCAACTAATTCTTAGCAGTAATAATTTCATATTGAAAGGTGATAAATAGACAGCATACGTGTATTAATTTGTTTCATTAATTTAATATACAATGAAAGAACCCCGATTTCATAGTAAAAATTGAAATGTTATCCCAGATCTTTCATTGATAAATTCATTTTATAATTTCAGGTGAAGCGAGATTTGTTCAAATCGGTGGCGCATCATTACCTCGCCACACTACTCTTGACTGAATGTGAGCTCTCCGAAGAGTCGCAGGAGTCGTTCAGATATTTATACAGTGAATCAAAAAATGACGCAGTGACTGAGTTGAGGTTGCCAAAGAACGAAGAGGAAATGAAGAATTTGGGATTCTGTCATTTGAGGTTGTCATTAACAAGTCTGGAGGATTCATCGAGGCACGCAAGACTTAACAGGGAGTTGAGAGGAAAGGTTGGCCTGCAAACCGCGCTTTCATCCATGAAAGACCGGATATTGACAACATTTGAAAGAAAAGATGTTAACAGTGAAGATGATCTTGACCAATTTTTGGATCCTCCGGATATAGTCGGTTAGTTAAAAAATAACATATGACTAATACAAACTCTTCACAATGAATAAAAACTTTAAATCCACAATTCCTAATAACGCACATATTAATGTACATTGGATTATGGCAAGAAACGGATCTAAGTCAAAACAAATAACACTTTCATTGAGACATTCTAAGCTACGACGTCCAAGCTATGTATTTTTGAATAATTAAAAAAAATCATTTTGATATTATTTTGTTTTTTGTTTTTATTAAATACATAGCCTCCACAAAATTTCAGTTGGAACTGAGCCCGCCAGATTTATCAACACAATCGGCCGAAGACGCCTTCAGAGCTCTCGGACCACTTTCCATTTTCTCCGCCAAGCGTCACTTTTCAGCACCTCGTCATTTGACAATGTATAATAACTCTCTCATTTCTTTATTATAATTAATAATTTTGTACTGATGAGATCGTGATAAAATAAATTAATATTTTTTTAATTAGCCTAAACAAAAGAGGTGGGTTTGGTTTGCGAGTGAAAGGAACGGCGCCGGTGACTATTGCGTCTGTTGATGAAGGATCCCCTGCTGAGGTAAGGAAATAAAATTCATGTTTTTTCTGAAATAGAAATTATTTGGTGAATAGTAATGTTAAAAACCCATCAGTGGATCCTACATATTAACACATTGTCAAATAATTTTTGAACATTGATTCAAAATATATGCAAACTCAGTTAATTACCTACCTATTATATAACATAAACATTCAAAAGTGTCAAATTTTAATTTCCCTGTGGTTTTAATAGCTTGGAGGTGTCCGACCGGGCGACATAATCGTGGGAATTGGAGGGATTGATGCCAGATGGTTGGGTCATGAGGAAGTTGTAACGTTGGTTAAGAATGCCGGGGATTCGTTACATATAAGATTGGTGACGATGATGGATGGAAAGGTATCATTGTTTATCCTACATTTTATTGTGATGGATAAAGTTAAAATTCAATTAAATGTATTGTAATCAATATAATATGAAACTTTCAGGGCAATCGTAACGGAAACAGCCACAAGGGTAGACTTTCCCCACATTCGACAAGCAGCAATGGCAGTTTAACATCCTGCACTACTCCTAGAAGTTCCTCCAGTAGTAGCTCTTCTGGATATGGGTAGGTTTACAAAATCATCCTTAGTTTCCCTCATTGTCTTGAAAATAAATTCAAAAATGAAAATAATTTGGTTTTTATTTCATTTTGTTGAATAGTGGAAGTGTTGGAAGGAGCATGGGAGCGTTGACCTCTCCTGGGTCGGATAGTACGCTGAAGAAAATCACCCAGACTTTGTTTCGAAGGTCCAAATCAAAAGATCGGCACGTTGACTTAGGATACAAATCCAATGTGATTTTACGTTAAATCATGTTAAAAAAGATTCATTGAAAAAAATTTCTTTGACCAATTAAGTGACAAAGTTGCAATATTGTTTTTCGAATTTGCCAAAGTTCAGTTTATACGAAGAAGTGATTAATTAATCAATTTTTATTATCAAAATGCATTTTATTACAGTATTTAGATCATCCAGTTTAACTTGTAATTTAAGTAATTATTATTGTATTTTATAATGTGCAATTATACTCCGATGCAAAGTAAATTGTCTTCAAAATAATTATTTAGAAATGGAACGTTGCAATTTGTGCCATACTCTATACCAGGAATGCGCCATAGCCGCAATTATTAAATGCAAAGAAATTTTGATTATGTAAATTAAAAATGAAGTGAATAAAAATATTGTTAACATTCACCCATGTTCATTGTATACAAATCTTTTCACTTTTTTTCAGAACAGCATGACTAAATATGTATGAATACCCCTCCAAATGCCATTTAAGTGCATCCTACTATAGGAACTTTCTGGTAATAGTTCGCCTTTTAGGTTTTGTAACCGTTATCCCTTAATTTTTATTGCGACCTGTTCCAGGCCTGCAATCCGCTGCAACCAATAATCCCCAAATCTACGGTTTCTATTTACAACCGTTCGTTGTTCGTATTTATTTATTTCGTTGACCGTTCGTACTAAGTACTTAAATACAATGTTATCTATTTTGGTAGAATTAGGTTGATGTAGATGAGAGGAGCAAACGAATGCTTTGGTCAGCTTTTACATTTTTTTAATATTTTGAAAAAGCAAACAGAACTTTCTGATAATATTTTACTTTTTAGGTTTCGGAAGTGCTATATTAAAAATGTAACAGTTTCTGTCGTTGCATTCGCATTCATGAAACTGTTTGTTGCCTACAAAGCAAATAAAGAGAGCATATAAGAAAGATCGAAACCAGTGTCAGAATCACATTATTCATCAACGCAATCATGTGCATATATAGTATAGAAAGTATTGTGATAAAAATGTTGTTTCCAATTTCGGTTTAATAAAATTCGAATGAATTTATTACACGACGTAGCTCATGATGTTATGACGTTTAATGGGCGGATATTTGGTTATAAAATATATTTGGCGTATGTGTTCTGTTCCAAAATTTCTTAATATGAACAGCATAATCCTAGTCCACCTATTTATAAATAGATTTATAAATTCATCTGTTTTTCAACTGCCAAATGTAACATCGTCAACATTTTACAACCAGGTTGCCATTATTGATATATAAAAGGTATTAAATATCTTAAGAAACATTTTATTCGTGCCCCAGTGTTGCAAACAATTGTATTTACCTCAAATCAATTATATATTTTACCAAAGGTCAATAATATCTATCCTTCTGATGCTTTCAAGGAAGGTACTAAATTTGCGTTAGGATGAAGTATTTTATATTTTTGGCATGGTTTTTATTACAGAAGTTTGTTGTTCGTGTTTATTTATTTCGTTGTCCGTTCTTACTAATTTTAATGCAATGTACAGTTAAATGTAATGTTAAGTACAATGGGATCTATATTTTCTTCCAATTAGGTTGATGTAGATGAGAGGAGCAAACGCATGCTTAGCCAGTCTTTGTTGTTAGCACGAACAATATATTTTTAATAGTTTTAAGCAAAAAGGTTTTACTATTGAAAAATAAATTCACGATTTACATAATTTATAATAAATAGTCTTATAATCATATAAACCATTTATTTTAAAGCTCCATAAAACCTGAAAAAATTGTATTATATGTGCATCATTTGTGTCCACCTGTAATCACAAAATTTGTGAGTTTTATTTTTCTGGGAAATGTTTATTACTACAAAGGCATTCAATAATTAAAGATTTTTTTTTAGATAATGTGGGTGCGAAACTGTAAAATCTTGTTTTGAAGTTTTCTACATAATCGACAATGAGCATCACCATTATCATTATTTTAATTTATGGTACATTTCTATGTATAAATAAAAATTTGTGTACAAAAAAGGAAACATTATCAAAAATTTGAATTTCGTTCAATTTTAAACTATAAATCTGTAATAAGGTTACACGTATTTCTTTATGCAATAATTATTACTAATTACAATAAAGAGGACTTCCACGTATGCCGCTTAATTACTAACTATTTATGTAATTAATTATTATTCCAGTTTTATTACGGGAATGGGAATCCGCATTATTACATCTACGCCAAACTCGTATAATCTATATTTCGTTGTGTCCAATACATCGTCCTTAAATCATGCCTTAAATCTTCTTCTTAATTGTATTTTCTCCCTAATTCTAAAATCAATACAATAAATGAGTTGGTAGAAAGTGAATTAAAAATATCTATTCAAAAATTCAATTCGGGTTAACACAAAGAAGAAACTCAAAGATGATCGACGGTAAAGGTAATTCCTACAATTCCAACAACAAGCGTAAATTAGCAACAAGAATAAAAGTATAAATTTTTGAGACGATGAAATGATGAGTTGTCGAAAAGTGAATTAAGTAGAAGATGATTTTAAGCCGCGTTAAAATTTACGGACGATGAATTGAGGGCACGATAAAATAGTGGTTATATGAGTTTGACTTATGCGAAATACGGGGTTACCGGGAACGATCGGAAATATTAGATTTTTATACGAGATGCCAATGCAATATATTGCAATAGGTTACTTTGTGGCTTAAAATTATAAACTACAAACGGAATTTATTTTAATCACCGCGTAAGGCACAGATTAGATCATGTTCCAAAGGCAAATTTGAGTCTCTAAGGCAAGTGGAAACAAACTGGTTTTTAATTCTCACGGAGTACGAATAAAAGTAATATATCGTTCTAATCCGCCTTCTCCATAGCAGATTAAGTAAGTAAAGTGCTTGCAAGTGATTTTTGTTTTTGGTAACAATGTATTTAACTAAAGCAAAATAGTGTATGGTAAAATAAGATTTGAAACAGGTAGTTACTGCATGCAAACTAAACTAAAGTTTTTTGCGATAAATTCACATAATTATATAAGCAATTCACTGCGTTCACAATTAACTTCAACAGAACCAAACTAATAAAGTTAAGTTTATCTGTGGTAGGACTATGATAAATGTTGTACGTTATTACATACATGGCTTGTTTGCTACTGTAACATACATAAATTATCCGCGATTTACATAATTGAACGTTAGACACTGATTTAACATCCAGAAATAGTCCTACATACTTTGTTTCCTTGTACCCATTAACCCATTATTCTTTCATTTCATGAGTTAGCATTTGATGCGTCGATAGTCAAGTAATTGGGTAATTTATTGAAAATGTATGCAAGGTTTCAGTTTGTAAATATTTACTAACTCAACTAAACCATTACTGATGCTACCGAGTGAAGCTCTCAATTTATTTAGTTTACTTTAATTTGTGGGCCATGTTACCACAAACTAAATTGAGTCTCTCCTAGAGCCGCGTTGCATTCCTAGAGCCCCAAAATGACTCTTCATAGTATTTTATCAGCGATCCCAATTCCACCGATGGTTATAGACTTTGTCTTAGCAATCCTTCCTTTCATAATCTCATTACTCGGAAGCGTGGCCCAACTGAATGACTATTTTGCCAGTGGAACACTCCTTCGAGCAACCGGTTTCAGACCTTCCTGCTGCGAAGTGTTTGACTTCATTGTAGGTCAGTTTCATTATCAATTTATTAATTGAGTTTATTCCACCAATTTAAAAAAACTGATAAGTGATTTATACATACTATTATAAAGTGGGTGCGGGTTCTGCTGGAGCAGCGGTAGCAGCAAGATTATCTGAGGATCCTTCAGTGCGTGTTTTGTTGTTGGATGCCGGCGGAAATCCTAATCTAATTTCATATATTCCCATCACAGCTCCATATATAGCCACAAACCCATTTACGGACTGGGGGTACCACACCATACCTCAAAATGGGTCAGCTTTAGGATTGGTTAATCAGGTAAGATGAAACAAAAAAAATCATTCATAGTCAATAATACAATAAAATAATGATAAGTACTGATTCAACAACAATAATAATTAAATTTTAAGCAAGTGCATTGGCCGAGGGGCAGATCTCTCGGCGGCTCCAGTAATAGCAACGATATGATCTACATGAAAGGTTTGTCATCGTCTTTATTAATCAAAGTATCATTATAATAAGTTGTCAAAAATTTCTTTGAAATAAATGCCACCAGGAAATCGAAAAGACTATGAGAGGTGGGCCGAGCACACGGGCGATTCACGGTGGAGGCATGAAAATGTTGAGCAGTATTATCGCAAGATTGAGGATTATTTTGGGGCTTGGGATGGAAAAGGTTACAATCAATCAGAGCAAAATAACAGTTGTATTAAGTTCACATTAACACAAGCAGATTTTAATAAACATTAATGAACCCAATACAACTGTGTTAGGAGTTCATGGAAAAGGAGGTCCATTACGAGTGGAGAGAATCAAATACACTCCTGGAATGGAGCATGTTTTGGAGGCAGCTCAACAAATGGGCTATAAAATTAAGGACTTAAACCACGACCAGGGTGAAGGATTTTTTCCTCTGGAGTTCACCCAAAAAGATGGCATTCGCTTCAGCACTTATCGAGCTTACATTTTGCCAAGTCTTGCCAGAACAAATCTTATTGTGTACAGATACACTTTGGCCACAAAGGTTTGTTTACTCAGTGCATCAAAAAATTAAATAAACGACAATGACTACCATTCATAAGTGGAACCTTTCTGGAAAATCGTAGCTCGAATCACAATGACTACCATTTATAAGTGGAACCTTTTGTGAAAATCTTAGCTCGAAACTCAATTTGTCGATCGTGATGTTTATGTTCACTGTTAGAAAGATCAATAAATTAAACAATCAAATACATATGTTTAATTGGTTCAATAAAAATTTAGATTCATCTGGACAGATCCATGCGTGCTACGGGAGTCTCCTATCTGAGGCATGGTGTCGCAGGTGAAGTTCGTGTTAGACGAGAAGTCATTGTTTCAGCTGGTACACTCAATAGTCCTCAGTTATTGATGTTATCGGGAATTGGACCGTCGGAACATTTACAGGAAGTCGGGGTAAAAATGTGTATGCTTAATCACGTAATACAATTATTATGGAAGGTATGGATTGATAACAAAGAACTTAGGTTTATTTTAGATTGAAGCACGGGTAAATCTGCCGGTTGGTCAGAATTTACAGGATCATGTGACTTCAATTATAGGACCGTTTCTCTTCAATCGGCCCAATTCATTGATGCTTTATAGAGATGTTACTTTTGGAACGTTATATGAATTTTTGAAAGGCAGCGGTAATCTATTCAAACTTATGATGTTCAAGTGTTATTTATAAAGAAAATCAAGAAAATTATGGATTTTATATTATGTACCTAAGGTGTGCTAACATCACCTCAAGCCTTAACCACAGTGGGACTCGTGTCCACTTCTGACAACCACTCAGATAAGGACTGACCCAATATCATGTTCACCGTCGCTGCGTTAGGATTGTATCGAGGTATTGGGCCATGGGTTGATGGTATCTTCAACTCCGGTACCTTAGCTCATAGATATTTGAGTCCTCTCCCTGAACAAGATGCGCATTTCGCTTTGGTCACTCTGGGGCTGCCGGAGAGTCGAGGTTACGTGAGACTTCGTAATCGGTAATTCGATGTCAGCTCCAATAATCAATCCAAGATACTACAGTGATCCCGAAAACAAGGATATCAAGGCCATGGTGGAGGGGGTGCGGAAGATCATGGAGTTGTTTGAGAACACGACTGTGATGCAAAGGTTGGATGCACGTCTTCCAAACCGGCAGTTACCAGGTTGTGAAGGATTTCAGAGTTGGAGTGACGCTTACATAGAATGCTTCATCAGAACAGTCACTTTGACACTCTTTCTTTAATTTAAAATTTTAGCTTTGGAAGTTGATAATATAATAAATATTATTGTTTTGAACCCTACGTCGACCTGCTCAATGGGCAAAGTTGGTGACCCGAAATCCGTTGTTGACTCACAGTTGAGAGTCATCGGAGTCAGAGGACTGAGAGTAGCGGATGCCTCGGTGATGCCATATGTAACCAAGTAAGGAGACGACATTAAATAATATTATAAACTGTTATTCTCAAAAATAGTCTTACTTGAATATTTTAATTGTTTAGTACGAATACCAATGCACCTTCCATACTCATCGGGGAAATGGCTGCTGACATGATCAAAAGGACTTGGAGTTTACATTAAAATTTAGTGTCTGTGGCAATTTAAAAAAATATATCAATAGATGAGTTCAACAATAAATTATGATAAGATGAATTTATAAAATATAAAAATGTAAATGTATGTTAAATCCGTCTCTGCCGAGGGTTCGCTTAATGATCACATGCTAATGAATAAGACTTCTTTTATCGCAATTGATATAGACTGATTGTTTGATAACAACTGAATGTCTTTTTGTTTAATTATTTGCATCTCTTTGACCATACAAACTGTTAATCATGTTTGCAAAATTGATATTGTTTAACTTAACCTTTGTACTTGTCTCAAATGACTCATCTTGTTATTTTAGTCACTCCAAGACCTAGAAACACGCAATAGAGATGAAAGTCTCACTCATGTTTTTTGTGCCTTGAATTCGATTGACGCATTTTAGGAAGATTTTTGCAGTTAAAAAGTGTCAAATCATGTACATGTGTCTTGCAAGATAACATAGTTTAAGATCGTTATATTAATACCCCCTGGGGAGTTGTTGTGCCGTAGGCTCCTTTAACCAAAAAATATATCAGTGAAATGAAAATAAAATGAAATGAAAAACTCTGTAAATCATATATCGGTAGCTTTCATTCAAAAGATTATTTCTTGTAGTCACAAAAACAAATTAATAGCCTGAGTCGTTTGATGAAGCACAAAAAGCAATGTGGTAAAAGTCAAATATATCTGATTTGTGCCATTTCTTTCTAGAGTCAAATAACAAATGAATGTGACCTTATGATCCGCTACGGTACACATTATATTATTTTAACACAAAGAGAATTGTGTCAATATTCAGAGGTGGTAACGCGAATTTATGCAAGAGCACGGCTGGTGATGATGGTAAGAAGGTTTGAAAGAAACGTGTACAACACCTTAAGAAGAAGAAGAAAAACCTAACGTTTTGTGTGAACCTCGGTTACTCGATTGATGCTATGACTCAAGTATGTATAAGTATATGCCAGGAAAATTAAGTTTTATCATGAATTGGGTTATGTTTGGGTATGAGAAACTTTTTATTTAAAACGGTTTGTTTTATATATTAATTCTGGAAAATGCGATATTAAATAATTTCTATATCACACAAATTGTATGACTCATTGCATATTGCAAATTTTCAAGACATCCTGAAGAAATCGCGAAACTGTGTTACCCCTTTAGAAGCAAAAGCGCTTGACATTCTCAAATGTTTTGGGTTTTTCATACTGTGCAATTTGCAAATCAACTGTATATGATAAAGTAAAGACAGAAGAGTTATATCAAGATAATAAAGCTTTTGTAGTTAATGTAGAATTAACACTTTTTCTAACTGAAACGAAATTTTATCCTAATTGAGTCCCCATCAATTGAATTCGATGCGTATGATTTCTCAAATCAAGAGATCCATATTATGGGGCTCAATCAAATCTTGTTTGAATAATGAGTTTTAAAGACTCAAGTGTCCACTTTTTAACACCAAAAAAATAAATGATAGAAAACTGTGTGGCATATACATATTTGGTGGCACTTTTCACCAAATAAGCAGATGGAAAAAGCACGAATGTGCATAAATATTGATAGTTTTTTTCCAAGCGTTTCTTGAATTTTTTAGCGATTAACAATACTGATCATTACTTCAAGTCCGACTTAATTTAGTTCCTTACCGAAACAAGTACTATATATACATATGTACATACATAACGAAGAGTTATATTGGGTGTTAAGTTAAATATATATTTTCTTCTATATTCTACTTCATTTTACATAATCAAGGTTTATAGTAAGGCTCTTTAACTTTGACATTACATAATTTGAAAACCTTATGATGTTAATAAATTCTAGTCAATTCACTTCACTGACACTTAATACACGAACTAAATTTAAGAAGTCTGTTGCAATTATTTATTTTTAATCCAGGTCTATAAAATAGAATGAAACGTTTTCACCAGTAAATATAAGCAATCAAAAGCAGTTTTAAAGCTATTTCTAAAACTGCTCTACAAATCATTGCATTGTGGACACAATATAACTGTTTGGTAAGATATTCAAGATTTAGCGGCGGACCAACTGGCACCTATGGTTAGGTTCTATCATTTCAATTTCAATTCTTTTTTCAGGCAGATCCTCCGTTTACATAAACATACAATGCACACTCCATCGCAAAAATGTCCTTGCGCATTCTATTCTGATGTAATGTATCTTTAATCGTAAACAACAATTCTTTACCATCTCTTGTAAAGTAACTCTTGGATTAAAACAAAACGGAGCGTTGTGAAATGTAGTAAGTAGTACTTTCAGAAACACACAATAAAATCGAAACAAAACACATTTTCAACTTGGGCACTTTGTCACACTTATAAATCAAATTGTAGTATAGATACGTAAATCAACAAAAGCAACAACACAATCCTTTAACTTTTATATTTTACAGTTTCTGGCTGCAAATACAGGCAAATAATTATCTACATTCTAGAAATAAAACTTTTCTCATTTTATTTTCTACAAATAGAGCTAAAGTGAAAACTAACTCTCCATCAAGCCACTTTTCCTTGCCCACTTGAAAGAAATTTCTATTCCGTGTCCCCTTCCAACTTGAGTCGTATAGTGCACTCGAGTGTAACATAACACTTTGGCAGTCATACTATTTATTGCTCCAATTGCCGAAGGTAATATTTCGATTTCAAATCAGGTGATTTGAATTCGCAAAGTTCAAACAATATTAATTGATAATGTGTCGCTAATATACTAACAAATATTTTTTTAAATTTAGCTAATGGGTTGATGAATGTAGAAAAATTGTTGTTTACTCAAGCTTTCGAATTTATTTTTAATTCTTCGTCAGGAGTAGATAAGAACAATCAACTTGTGGAATTGATAAGGAACGAAACGAGGACTAGTTTCAAACTAGTAAAAAATTATATTTAAATTAGATACATATAATTGTATCAGTTGTTAATTGATTTTTGGCAGTATAGGTAATAATAAAGTTGACCAGATCGGATTCACTGGTGTCCCTTTTTCTCTATTGATTGCAAAGGGAGTTGTTTTTAGGGATATTCCACGGTTTTCCCGTTTTCAAACACTAA
>VYYJ01001478.1:0-30400 GCA_021029165.1 Cyphoderus albinus | reverse complement strand
GATAATTATTATACTGCCGGAAGCATTTTCAATGTCTAGCCACTTCAACATTACTTCAAATTCATTCCCAATAGTCTCCTAAGTCCCCCTGATGAGCACAAATAAAGTGTCCAATAAAGTAACAATTATAATAAAGCATAATTATAATCTAACAATGATAATAATAAAAATATTTATTGCCTCAACGTCCTTCCAGATCCGAGACAGTAGAAAATTCTTAGTTACTATCTTGTTTGAGGAACAGTTGAGTTTTTGTATAACATTCATTAACAATTCTTTGACAACAATTATAAACTGTTTTACAATAACTTGTATGTAGTATCCAAAATAACATGCATTCTACGACAATTAATCTGTTTTTGACAAAAATGTTTTTCTTTTCTACATAGAATTTCGTCACTTAGTAAAATTTAATTGATTGAATTCCTGATTATGATTAAAGAGGTCTGTCACTGTAATTATTATATAAAAGTAATTGATAAGTTACTTGCTATTAATCAATGGAAGCTAAGGTTTTCTAGATTCTGATAATTGGAATTGTAAAGGAGTTTTTTAAGTTGTCATAATATAATTACGTGCAAATGTAAATAAAACTATTTTGGGTGTGGAAAACAAACTTTCACTTTGCTGTAGACATTGCATCATACATTACTAATAAACCTCATGGCTAACAAAGTTTGTTCACAGCTCGCAACGGGTGACGTAACACCACCACTAGGGTAACGTGAGAACATCAAAAACGAAAGAAAAGCTCTATTCAGCGTACCTATAGTATTTCTATATACCTTGGTTCACAGCGTAATAAACTGCTCTTGACTAACTTTTTCAGAATCTATTTTTCTGTGGCTTTTATTTTCTGCTTCTGTCCATTTCGCGTAGTATTGAAAGTTAACGTTAACAAAAGTGAAAGTCTAAAATTTATTGCTAAATCGCCTACTTATTGGAGGCTGATCTGCGGCGCGTTCCTAATTTCCACAGATGTTTGGTTAATTCGTGACATGGCTGTGTCTTTTCCTTCAAATTCAAGTAGCCCATCAAATTATTTTGAATTTTATCTACAACCTTGCAAATTTGTTTACAATTTTGGCCGTTCAAAAATTGTTTTGGTGTAATCAACGCCAATGCCTCAAAATTCTTAACTACATAATTAGTCATGACAGTAAAGTGATATCGACATCAGAGAACGTCACGGCATTGCTAACGAAAAAGGAATTCACCATTGCGTTGTGTTTAATTTTTACCATCTTTTCGTTTGTATGTGGCTCCGGTCAGATTTTTGAGGAGCTGGCCCAAATTCAAATGTTAAATTCTCCGGTTTTAAAAACCGTCCTGCTGACAATCATTGTTATTACACTCGTGGCAAGGTTTTTTATATAATGCAATGTAAGGTAACGAAACATTGAAAAAGAAAATCTAAAATTACAGTTCAAATTCCAGGTATATTTGGGAAGTATTCAGTGGATGTCTTATTCTCACTGCCACACTCACCTTATGGACAGCGGTGAAATCTTTCCACGAACATCTTAATCGTCCATGTGGCATTGGCTTTGGGGGCGGACGCTATGATGAAATTAGGGGGCAATATGAGTCATTGAAGAAATTATCAAACCTGATTAATAAAACAATAGGTTCAGTAACGACATGTTTTCTTGTGCTAGCCATTATTTACTACTCGGTTGAACTGATGTCAAGTTTCTTTGAGAAAGAGAGGATTCTGGATAATTGGAGGTGGGCCATTGTAACGTCCATGATATTTTACTTGTTACACGATAGCTGTGTGATATTGCTGGCATGTGACATTTGCCATAAGGTAATTAGTTAAATTTCAGTTTACTATTATAAAATCTAAAATCAGCTCTTGCTGCAAAAAATAGTATTTTTATTTTTCAAAGATGAGCAAATTCAAAACATGGATTGCTGAAGAACAAAATAGAGGTCAGATACCGGGATACATTGATGTACTTTACGTTACCTTCAATGAAGTGGACGCACACGTTGTTTCAATCAAGGGCAGTGATGTCTTTCCCATTACTTACAAATTGTTAGGCACAGTAAGAAGACAATGTGACAATTATTGTTACCTCTTTTGCATAAGTAATAATAAATAAATATAACCAAGAAGATGAAAAAATCTTTGCTTTTTGACATAGGTAGTCTCGTTGACCGCTACTTATTTCATAATATGTATGCAGTCAGCACGGAAACAAACTTAATGCATATCTAATAACTATCGATGTATTAAAATATTATGCTGATATTGAGTGCAGATAAAGCAGAAATTGTTTTATTTATTGTACATATTACCGAACTTTGTAACGAAGATTTTTAATTTTAACTACATATTTTCGAATTAAATTCTATGTAGTTTAAAATTTAAATACATGTACTCTAAGCTACAACTAAAATTACTTCCTATTGACCTAGCAAAAAATTTGTTTCGCATTAGAAATTATGTAACTATGCACATAAAAAGGAAATAAATTCAAGTAATTAAATTGTTACTTTATTGATCTACATTGTTATTTGATTAATGTCATTTATCTTTACAATTCCTATACAATATAGCTAGCAAGCTTTATGTTACCTTTATATCATGCCTTTTCTCTATTCTCTCGATGCCAATCAAAATAAAAACCAGCTATTTCGACATACCTTAGCTCATTATTTGGGACAATTAATTGACATGTACCCAATACCAAAATCCATGTAAAATATCTTACTTTAGATTGTAAAGTAATGTCAAGGTTTAGTCAATTTACATGAGAATGGCGTTACCAAAAATATGTAACTTTCACTACAACATGGAGATATCATATTTATTCAGGACCAAAAGTTATTCAATATCTAATTTACTATTACAACAACTAAACCAATTCGTTACGATTGCTACAATTGCTATGCTCATTACTACAGTATAGTATAACACAACCATGATGACAGTATTTTTTATTTGATCGTCAATTGTGACAAACGTAAAATGATGGATGTATAAAATCTATTATCTAATGAAGAACGCCTTTATATAAAAAATTGGCCACTTTCGCCTATTGTTTGCACCCAAAACTTTTGCGAACCACTATACGTGTTATTTAATAATTCAACTATTTCCTTCATAACTTCACAATTTTCCAGAACGTCATGTTATAGATTTTCATGTAAGGCTTACGGATTTCGTAATCGATAATAGACTGTCAATTAAGACACATTGGATTCAAGTATTACTAATGACATCTACTAAATAATTACACATAATACTAGATATTTAACCGCTGAGTTGAAATATTAATATTGAGCTGGCAGTTGAGCTAGTTGATATAATATATTAAACCGCTAATGCTTTAGCATTCTTAATAAACTTAACGTAGGATAAGTAATCCGTGTCAAATAATGATAAATAAGCTCAGAAAAGGATAGGCAACTAACAATGACCTATTGCGCAGTTTTGCTTATGGTAAAATTAAAGTTAAAGGCATCAATTACTTTTAACCTAACAGATTCCATGATGGTATAATTATGTATTAAAGTTTGTATTGTATCATGTAAAGAATTTTAACAAAACAAGTTTTGAGTACCAGAAAGTACGAAAATAAAGATATACGTAAAATACAAATTAATTCAATTCGTCGTACTTCAGGAGAAAGGGTTTGTGATGCTCGATCAGTCAATGATTTCCTGGATTTCTCGGACTTATTCAAGCGCATCATTAAAAGTAGAGAAATTTAAAACGTTGATTTCCATAACTAAAGAAAAAATGTTGTCTGACACTGTTATTTCCCTACTATCTTCAGTGTCCAGATTTTGCACCATTTGTGAAAGTTTGCCCATTTCTTGGGACAGCGTCAAACTGGAATTCGCAGAGGCCAGTAAACGGAGAATTGCATTGAAACGCTACATCTTTACAGCAGCCCTTCTTGTCTATATCTTTCAAACACTAATTGTTTGGATGAGTGGCGACATTGAAGGATTGGAATTCTTCTTCTGCTGATTTACTCATTACAAAAGGCACCCGGTGAACTGTGCTTCTATCTGAATGAAATGCTGAAAACAGGCAAAGACCTGAAGAAACATTCGAACCCAGGAAAATTGAGAAATATGAAACAAAGACTGAGCCTTATTGGTGGAGCCATGCTCGCAATGTCAGCCCTGGTCTTTCCTGCTGGACTCATTTTTGGGCTACATTTTCAAGATTCTTGTAGAAAATCATCTCTGCTCGGATTTTGGCTTTTGAACTGCAGTGACTCTACAATACAAAGAATGGGAAAAGGTTTCGTACTTTTTACCAATTTTCTTATATGGCAATATGGAATATTACCAACGATTTTTGGAACTGTGGTGCTCCAGACTGTTTGCATAATCTCGTTTCTGGATTTCGTGGAAACACTCCGAAAGTTGCGTAAAGCATCATGCTATTCCGCCTTTCAGATTGGTCTAATCTATCGAAGAATTCAGATATTGCTTTCACTCCACAACTCTGTTCAGGAAGGAGCTTTGATATTTTCTATTCTATTTGCTCCAACCTTGCTCGCGCCCTTTGGTCTCACAATGCTTATCAGAGGTGCTTGGTCCTCAACATCAGCACTGCTCTCTCAGGGCGTAGCTTTTGTGATTATGAACAACTGCTTAATGGTTATCGTACTGTTTGTTGGAGAAATGGCAGAGTTGTATTGCTTATCAAGGTGTGCTATCATGGAGTTCAGACCACAGAGTATTTTAAGAGGGGAAAGTGTAATGCAACTAAAATGGAGGACAAAGTTTTGGCGCAGTACGGAGACCTACCTTAGAATAAGATTTGGAGCAAATAACTTTGTTGACCAGTTGACGCCATTGAACTGTCTTAATGTCTCGGGTTCGCTTACGGTCAACTGGCTCATTCTTGTGAGATAAATGTGCGATGTATGACTATTATTTATAATTTGAACCTTATCATTTATAAAAATAGAATTTGTTGGCATGTTAATAATAGCTTTAAGATGTAACTTTGATAATTTTGATAATTTAATAATTAAAGAAGAAGAAGATGTATGTATGGTCATGGTTGTTCAACAAACTTATGATTTATTGACAAGAAAAAAACAATCAATATCAAATAGAAACAATATTCACTCTACAGCAATAACATATTTATTTTCATAACACTTTTGTATACCTACGTAATACAAACACCTACGCATATAAAAAATTTCCATTCCACAACCTTTGGAAGAAAATCAATTTTCAAAGTTTAGGTCTGATAGAGTACAAGTGGAAAGAAGAGTTTGCTTTCTCGTCGAGGGGATAATCGATGCAGACAACATACTATACATATATGATATTATAATAATACTATGATATTTTATAAAAAGCGTTTGGCATTTTGAATTTACACACTATAACATATAGTCAGCACTACCTAACTTATTTTGAATATTTTCTCATAGAACATAGACAAATGTATTGTAAATACATAAATTAATACCTCCAGGTTTACTGGACACAATCTTTGACAGAGACGGTTAAACTTGGATTCTCTTTTCCATACATACACAAAAATGACAAATTCAGTAATTTGCTAGTGCACGAGAAGTGCATCAATAAAGCGCTGAATTGTAAACTGTTGATAAATAATTGGAGTCAATTTCCCTACGAAATTACCCGTTCTCCCAAAATTGATTTGGACAGTGGCAAGAGATTTTATATGTCGTCTGTAATTCATCACCACTCTGGAATTCTCAATTCTAGTGCACAAAAGATTATTTATGCATTTTCTACTGCTGTCATGCACTTGTGCGCACATTCCCATCACTGAAATTAGTACAGAAATGTCACACAACAATAACCCTAAATACATGCCTGACGTTCTTCCAATTCCGGCTTTGATTAGTTGAACAGCAGAAAATATTTGGACGAAGATGACAGCAAGTAAAAGTGACACCAGGCAGGATGAGAATATTTCATTGAAGGAGTTTGATAAAAGTTGAATTTGTCTGTAGAATGAAATGGCTCTTTGTAACTTCATGTCAAACCCCGAAGATGATAAAGCGCCACGGTGGATCTCTGACATTTTTCTACATTATATCAATTTACAAGGTAGATAATTATTTCATTACATAATTAATCAGTAAAACATATATTGAATGCCTATAAGTCCTTACTGTTTAAAACATGAAACGTAAATTGTCAGACAAATTGCTCCAATCATGATTTTGAGAATGGTTAGCCAAGAATATTTCCAAATGCAACACCAGAACCAAGTGTCACCCCAAAATTTCAAGACGTTGACTAAAATAAATGATACAATTTCCCATGGCATTGTTAATTCGATAAGCCTGAGTATTAGAGTTCCAGGAAAGTAGGCAAACATGCTAACCGGGATCCATGGCACAGTAAAGCAGCCAATCACAAAGATTGGAACAATCAATCGCAGAAGGTTCTTCATTCCAACTGCCACAAATTTTGCCGCGCTGAGTTGCCTTATCACTGAGTCTGGAAGATCTTCCACAGTTTGGAAATGTTTTCGCTCGAATAGAATCAAGCCGTTGAGAAACGTCTGAACGTAATCAGATTTCATTCCAATGGTTCCAATGAGATGCATCCCTACGAACATTCCCAGTCCCATAAATGTGCCAAATTGAATGAAAAGCTTTTCCTGTGAGATTTCCTCTTCCAGTTTAGTCTCCTTCAAAATGAAATATTTGTGGTAACCGGTTGTACCTAATGTTAACACTGCCAACATGAGTATTATTCGGCTACCAATGATCCATGGCCTTCGAATTATTTTCACTCTTGTCGATGGTTCATCCCACGAAGTACAAGGACCTGTAACGAATTGCAGTATGCGACTGCACTCCAGGTAAGGCTTTAGCAATGAATCTGCAACCAACATCATGCATAAAGTAAAATGCACAACTCAAAATCGTCTTTATCGAGGCTCAAGTAATATTACACTGACTAAAATGGTGAAAACGGGTCAATGTTAAATGAAAAATGAAGAATATGACTTTCAATATTAAAAACCAAGGGTGGAGATTCATTAAGCCAAAACAAGATTTTGTTGTGTGGAGTTATTTTCACTGTACGCCAGTTTCTTGTATTTAATATACTATCACATTGGATTAATAATAATTGCTGTAAGCATACACACGTGTCCGATTTAAGAGTTAAGTACTAAGTATAGCTAAAACAATTTAATTTACTAAAAGTAGCTCATTGAAAAATTCTGAAACAACATTGGTAAGTTCGTTAAATTACTAGAGTCAAATTAATAGATATCCTTAAGTCAGTTTACATTTTACAAGCGATAGTGCATGATTTGGCATTTTAATTTGGATGAATGAGTTAAGAATAGTAATAAAACCGTAATGACGCTGTAGAGTTAGCTTAAATGGGATATTACATTCAATTCTCCGTCATCGATTTGGTCTAGATACTGAAAATGACTGCGATCCATCAAATACTTCCTAAGATAGAGCCGCTTTTTAATCGTTAAAAAGTGACGGTTAATGATAAGCTGTGGCTTATCCAATAGTACAGATGGATTATCCGTCATCGATTTGCTCTAGATTTTGAAAATGGTGACGATCCATCAAATCCTCTATGAGAAAGAGCCATATTTTGATTTTGACCGGGAGAAAGTGACGGTTAATGATAAGCTATGGCTTATCCCTTTACTTAGGCAATGCCTGAGACCCTTGGCTACCGATTGAAAAAAAACCGGATTGAAATTGGTTGACATTAAGTGGGTCAAACCCCACACACACACACACACCACAACCCCTGACACAAAAAGTGTGGACGGAGATACGGCCGGAAGGCCATACTACCAGACGACGGAACGACGAAAGCATAAGCTTTAATGAAATTATAGAAGAATAGTAAGAATAGTATACAAGGACACAGGAGAAGATGAATAATAGGAATTGGATGCATGAATGATTGTTTAAGAACTTCATCATCATGTAAAAATCTGATAGACTATAAAGGTTACCAAACAAAGATTGCGTTTTGCATTCTCGACCCTGAATATCAATCAATTAAATCAGAGCTAGGCCTATATTTAGCAGTGATAAGCCATGCAGTGATATTTTTCTCAAGACAGCAAACTGTTTCCATTCTGTCAGTATTATGTTACTGATTCAAAAAAGTTTGCTGTAAATTTTTAATTATTTCTAAATTTATCTCACGGTGTTAGTTCGTTTATCTATAATTATTGGAGTCCATGTTTTAAAATAATCAAAAATGCTTACCTGCTCAAATCAAACAATTTTGACAACACCGCTAGTATTTATTCTACTAGTTGTATTTGCTCAACAAGCCTGGGAATGTCCACTTCTAGGGTTATCGTCAGAGTTTTATTTCAGTCACAATTCGGTAAGTTCAATTTACTAACATAAATCAGTAAGTTCAGTAATCAGTAAATCATAAGTTCATTTTTATTCCTGATAAATCATTAACCCTCACCCCAAAAATGTTCATTTTTAATATAGGCAGAGCCTAAGGATGCTAAACGAGACTGCAGACAACTCTTCGGTGGTACCGGTAGTCCAGTGAGCATTGATACACCACAGAAAGCAACAAGCCTTGCGAAAGCGTTTAGGGATTCCGGCGATCTGCCAGGTGTCTATTGGACAAGTGGCCATTACAATTCAACTCCACAATCAAATGGAACATGGGTTTGGGGAGATGGTCAATCTATCGAAGAGGGAAAACGGGTTCGTTGGATTGACGGTCAGCCTCCAACGAAAGGCTCCTTCCTTTATTTTGTGACGGTTACCTACAAAAGCGGAGACTTATGGCTGGACGTTCAAGAAACCACGAGAGAAGAGCGTTTTATTTGTGAAGCAGAGGACACTCGAGAAAACAAACAGTCCACAAAGAAACGTGTATCCATTTAATATAATGTTAAATTAAGTCTAAGTTAACCTAATTTGACTTTCGTAATGCTTTTCAATCCAACAGGAAATACGATTCTGAAGTTTATTTACAAAAATTATTTAGTTAATTATTATGCAGCAAAAATTGAGTAACAAGTGACGGGTAATGTAAGAATCAATGAATAAACAATAAATAAAATATTGTATCCAATTATTATTTATTTCATATGTAATTTAAACCAAATAATAGTCATTAAACATTCATATAGTTAACTAATAGGATTTAAATGTTTCACAACATGAATTTAAAAATTTGAATTTTCTCTTTCATTTTCTGAACAGCGTTTCGTTACCCTCTCACATGCAACTTTTCTCTCATCAGTGTTTGAAGAAAGGGTAAAAACCAAACTACCACTTTGCCTTTTAACCGCCACCAAGTAATTGTCATTACATCCGTTAGGTGTGCCATCCTCCCAAGTCATGAAGTTACCGAGTGGCTGGTCATTTCCCCAAACATATTCCCCGTTCGAGCAAGACGCTGATGTCCAGTAGTAGGTTCCAGCGATATCACCGTTGTCACGCATCGCATCATGGAACTCTTTAGCTTTGGTTCTATCCTCAATGGACACAAGCTGTCCATCACCAATTGGAAAAGCCGTTTTGCATGCCTTTTTGCCCTCTTGAGGTTCCATCTGCAAATTAAAATAATAAATGCAAGATAAATAATAAAGTCATAAATTAAACATTCGAACTTAAACTTTATTAACAAATTTAAACTTTTATACCTGGTCATGAGAAAAGAAATACTTTTTTAGCTCTTTAACCTCCCCAGTTGGAGAACTCTGAGTTAATAGAGGAAGTACCCCGTAAACAGCCAGAATGACACAAAACTTGATCATCTTGTCTTTTAAATTAAGTCACCGATTTGTAATTGCTAATTTGCAGTTTTTAGTCTTAACTCAACGCTTTTGAAAACCAAAAGGGTAATGATGCACAAACCGTTCACATACACTTCCTTTTATACTTGTAGCTGTGCCAGCTTTTTGAATTCGCCATAACTTCAATTTT
The DNA here is from genome assembly GCA_021029165.1 of Cyphoderus albinus. Classification (NCBI taxonomy): domain Eukaryota; kingdom Metazoa; phylum Arthropoda; class Collembola; order Entomobryomorpha; family Paronellidae; genus Cyphoderus; species Cyphoderus albinus. The sequence goes on along the minus strand of VYYJ01001478.1, from coordinate 20,483 downwards.
TTTACTTATGGACCAAATCTATGTATTGCCAATTTCTATATTTGGATTTGGAAAGGTGTTGAAACCTTGGACATTGAGTTTTAACCACATTGTCATAAATATAATTTACATAAATGGACAAACGTAATCGGGAAGATGGATTGCGGTCAGTTTTGGTTCTAAACTAAGATAGTTTGATTAAAGCAGTCATTTCCGAAATTTGTGCAAGTAAAATGGGTCAATTAAGATATATCCTTAAATAAATGTTGATACAAACGATTTTTTATTTATTAATGCATTTTGCATCTACAAATAAAAGAGGAAATTCTCAGAAAATCCGACTTTTAACGTCGGCTGTTACCCTACATTTTTCCAAAAAGTATGTTTGCTGTCCTATAAAAAGTGCTTCCCAGAACTCTTTTTATCACATTCGTTTTTAAACCTGAATGCAACTAAATGAATGGCCGTGTACCAATTGAAGCATCCAATTTCAATTTCTTATCTTTATTCCAAAAATGTTTTTCCAAGAATGGGGTTTTGGAAAAGAAATAATCTTGTGTTAGCCCATCAATCACAAAGGTTGGCTATTGATTTGGGGTTGAGGAGGTGTCAAAACGGTGAAGCAATAATGATCACGCTACCTTCAACAATTGTGAACTTTCCAATTTTCTATGCCATGTAGATATACGTACATTACTAGAAATATCGTTGTCGCATTATTTGGGATAGTCGCAACAGTCGTGATATTTCCCAAAAAATCAGGATGCATGACATTATTAGCCAGTTAGATTTATCGGTGTTTTCACTATTTAAAATTACACGCAATACACACAATACGCACACAATACACGCAGATAGAATTTCGCGAAGGAAAAGAAGCATGCGGTAAGGTGTTTTAGGAGTGTGCATGTTATTTGCCAAAGGATTGTAGGGGGTAATTGCTAGTTTTACGAATACTGACCAATGTCAAGCCTTGTCTATTTAGGATATATGTAATAAAATGAAAAATATTTGCCTGTACATTAAGAGGGTCATTAAACATTTAATATTGCGACAGAACATTATATAACGAATTTGCATTATTTCTAACAAAATAATTGTTATTTGAAATTATCTACAAATATCCCAGAACAAGTTATATTGGTTTTAATTCATTGATGTTTTACAGTACTTAAAAATGTTGACCTGAGAGTAATCGTGGTCAAACGTAACTTTTCAAACATTTGCTTGAGATAATATATAATTTTAAATCACAAATATTTGACTTTACATAGAATCAAATCCGGTTCCAAGAAATTGTACTCGTTATTCATGGTACGTATTCATCTAATGTTGTTCTGGACCTTATCTGATGCCTGCTCTACTTTTCCTGTTTGTACACAAACAAATCAACCAGAGATAATTTACTAATTTCGAATTTTCATGTTCTCAGGTGACTGTCGCCTCGCAACTGTCGCTCCGATTGAGTATGAGTTATAATAAAAGTATCAAACTGAGACTACGACCTACATCTTAAACCTTTGCTTTATTAAAATAAATCTCACTGTGAATGAAATGATAAACTGCTAATATTTTACAGGGTAACGGTACGTTAAAAATTTGGTGTAAAGATTGTACATCTTGGGTGTTTTTTGATTTGACGTTTGTTTTCTCTTATTTTTTGGAAGCAGAAGATTCTTCAGTTTTCAATTCGGAAACTTGGCCTGACACTTTAGATGTGACAGTGGAAACTTTTGGGTCTTTCTGATGTTCCTTTCGACATGCGACAAGATGGCTCTTGAGTTCTTCCCCGTCTTTAAATGACTGTTCACAGAATTCGCAGGTCGGATTTGTCCCATGAACCATGGCAATATGCCTTACAAGGTCATGTTTGTGACAATACGTCTTGTCACAAATGTTACAGTTCCAATTCTTATTTCCATGAGATTTCACGTGCCTGTCGTAAAACATCAATTTGAAACTTTTATTACACACGGGACATTTCTTCCTTTCTGGTGACGAGTCATCTTTGTTTCCACTTAAAGTGGAAATTGATTGAAGCCATTCTGAACTACTTCTGTTTGCTATTTGAAAAAATAAAGTAAATCAGTAAAATTGTAATTGAATGACATTAACAATGGGTGATAAAGTTGAGTGGGACTTACTTAAATCTTTAATAATTGCTGGATCCACCTGTTTTTCCAATTCCAGTGCTTTCTTCAGGCAAAATCTCTCATGCGCCAGTAGCTTATCACTTTGAAAGAAGATTTTCTCACAGAGCCTGCACTTTTTCCCGTATTTGTCCGGTTGATGCACCCTCATGTGTTTATTGAGCATAGCCATGTTAAAGTAGGATTTTTCACAGGATGCATTTGGACATTTAAGATGTCTCTCCTTAACATGCGCTTTCACATGGGCATCGAACACTTCCACTTTGAAGTGATTGTGGCAAATTGGACATTCCTTCTTAGCAAAAGCAACCACTCCAATGGAGTGAGTTGGAATCGAGTCTTGAGTGGCACTCATGTACTTTCTCTTTGCTACAATTTTCTCCTTCTTGCCAATCCGTTTCTTTTTTCTTTCCGCGTCTTCATCCTGTAATTCTTCATTGCTCGAATTTTCTTCTAAAACTTCGTCGCACTCCATTTCCACGGAATCGTCATTATGTTTGTCCTCGTTTCCAGTTTCATTGCAATCATCAATGATGTCCACTTTAACAACTTCTTCGTCATCATAATTGTCATTATCGGTCCCGTCATTTGTTGGACCGCCTGTATCAATCTCGTCCCGGTCCAAATCCTCCTCGTGTGATAGTGGCGATGATGGTGAGGAATCATCGGATTGAGATCCTTTTTCTTGTTTCACGACTACATCTTCCTTTTCCACATTATCACCTTTTCCGCCCTTTCCACCTCTGGTTCTAATTCTAACCTTATACGTTCTGAGTTCTTTGCGATTTTCTTCGTGCTCCAAATCCTCAGGAGGAGGCAAGCGGGCAACCCTCACTTCACAGGGTTTCAATTTCTTCTTTTGTTCCACCACAAGCCTCGACTTCATTCGTCTTGTGACTGATGCAGAACCGGATGGCAATGATAACAATCGTTTCGAAGTTGACGGAAATACATTGCTGTCAGATTTACGCGGTCGCCCCCTACCCCTTTTCCGAATAGGACCAGTAGGATCTGGCGGCGAAGTGGTGGTATTAGACTCGTTTTCTTCATTAGGTTTAAGAATTTTCTCTCCATGATTTGGGGATGTACTTTCTCCTGAAAAATGGTTATTTTTAAAACATAGTTCATAGGTTCATCCCACAAGTAGTTTTTTTGTATCAATTAGGTAACTAACATCCGAAATAATCAGCATTAACTTACGAAATCTCTGCTCAATAAATTTTTCTATAAGCGTCAGGCGTTTATCCAGAAGTACGATTTGTTTCGAAAGAAAGCGTTCTCGAACGGTGGGTCCTCCTGTTCCTGTCATTTCTGTTTCGGCCTCTGGAACTATAAATGTCATTCAATTAATTCCTATCCTAAGTTAACCTGAAGATATAACCTCAGGTCAAACAAAGTTAACAGTTGGTTTTGTTTAGTAAACACAACAAACAAACGTGAAAACATACATGGCCTGTGGCACTTCAGCTGGCTGTAATAGGCTCCAAATGTACACGCGAGCAGTAAGCCAGAGCCAGACCATACACGTAGAGCACAGATGAGATGACAGACCACACAGACCAAATCTGCTACAAAATATTATGTAAACAAAAACAAACCCAACTTCCAACTTCCGTTTCTTCTGCCAAAACAAATGTTCATTTGTTCTCAAAACTAAGCTCATCTTCAAAGTTCAAACCGGTTTCAACTAAAAAAACTTTAATTGGAATTAATTCCTTCGTGTGGTCACGTTCATTTCATGGAATAATGAAAACTGGACGAAGAAAGTTCATTTTCTGTGAGAAACTGTCAACTGTCATTTCGTTTCCAAAAATATATTGTTTGTTATTGTCGTGTGTACTTACTAAACTAATGTAGATGTAAAATGTAATTAAATTATTTATCGATTAGTGTTGTAGTTGTGATTTGGTGCGTGAATGTTTTAGCTGTGAATCAGGTAAAACCTCTTGTAGCATTGTATTTTATTATTAAAATGTCAATTATATATTCAATATTATATAGCTGTTTGGAATTGGAGCAAGACATCTAGTTGGTATTGGTATTAGTATTACTGTTTTACTATTTTATATTTTGTAATCCAATCTTTTATTCATTATTTACAATTAATTTATCAATCTTTAATTGGGGAAATACGGATCTGTAATTGTTTTGTTTTATTTTATTCCACAGCAAGCGGAGAACTTTACGAACAGCATTGGCATCCTTCAGCAAGTTGCATCGCCCAGTAAATTCCCAGAGAGAGGAGGTTCAAATGGTCAAAACGGATCTCAGGAAGGTACAGTTAATCTAATTGACATTATACCTCGCTTATTGTGGTGTTTTACCAACAAGTAATAATACAAATGCGCTAGACGTAACTGTTATTATCCATTGTATTTTATATGCTGATTTTCCTAGATTTCACGGTGACATTTGCATCGTTAATTGCCCGATGTGCGAAGGATATTGATATGCTAATTGAATCTCTTCCCAGTGAAGATTCCTCGACGGAACTACAAGTGTGTAAATTTTACACTACAGATAGAATTATAGATACTTACCACACTCCAATTACTAAACAGGTCAGGTTTATTTATTTTCATTAAATATTAAATGTCTTTTTTTGTTATGTAGCTTGCGAGTCTGAGAAGATTGGAACAAGAGAATAGTGACGCAGCGATGAAATTGAAAGAAGTGATTGGAAGAGGAGAAGCTCTCCAGGAACGAATTCAGATGGCCTTATCTGACATCTCACAAACGCAGCTGGATATGCAAAAACTGGAAACGGAACCGTCAACCCCTACCACATCCTCAACTCCGTCAGTACAAAATCTTCTGTAGACCCTTTCTTAAATGTTCAAAAATCAGAATACTGGTACGACAGGATTTTTGAAGTTTTCAGTTTTTGTAATAAAATTGCGAAAAATAAAAGGAAAGGCAGAGTTGCATTTCTCACGGTACTTCAGGCAGGATCTCGTATTTTTGCACTTAGCGAAATTTCTGAGATTGAATGGCATTTTGATGCTAATTTGTACTCTTTGTGGATCTTTTTGTCGCCTTTTTGGTTAGGGATGTATTTGACCCTTAGAGTGGAAGATTTTGTATTTAAAGAAATATTTTCAAGAAGCAAGTTTATGATTATGAACAAACAATTAAATCAATCTTGATTCATTTAATTCTGCTCTGCAGATTCAGATTGAACTTATCTTTTATTCGAGAAATATTTATTTTTAAATATCATGCGTAGTTTGTATTACTGTCGGTGACGCTATTGCCCGAAATGACGAAAACGGGCTCTTCATTATCAATTAAAACGACTTTGTTTAAAGTGCTTCTCTTTCTTTGAAATGGTTTTGTACACAAAACTGACAGAACGTCATGTCGAATAAGCACAATGATCAAAAACAAAACGATCAAGATTACCATGATAAATGCAAAGCACATTAGTAAAAGAGGATACCGAATGTATATTGGTTCCTGAACGTTACGGCTTTCATTTTCTTTGTTATCATCTTCATTATGATTGTTGTAGGTTTCAATGCAACCACTTTCTGTTGAACTACAATTGTTAACCTTTGAACTTTGAACCACCTTTGAATTAACTATGAGTTCCCCAATTTCTGAGATACGTCCGAGGAAACAAAGACCGTCTGATTGAGGTTTACATCTGCAGACGCATTTTTTGCCTTTGCAGTCACACATGGCTTGGTCCGGATTTCCAGTGGCATCAATGCAGACATCGTTGATGTAACACTCTTTCCCAAGAGGTTTCTTTGGGCGACAGTAAGGTGGATTTATTTGGCGGATGGTTGTAATCTTGCAATGACACTTCTTCGACTGTGGTTCACAAAACGCATGGGGCTCTATACCTTTAGTACATTGTTCATTTTCCTCGCATCTGTCTTCAAAGTTTTCTATAATCTGAAATGTTTTAAAAATTGATAATTGATGCAAGATGTATTTTTTAAATTATAGTAATTAATTAGCTTACAGGTAGACATTTATTGGGGATGAGACGGGACTCAATAAAACCATATGAATCACATTCGCATGTTCCACTGTCACAAACGGAATTTTCTGGTCCACATTAGTCGTTGTGTTCACATTCTGAATGTAGATGAGACTGCCGTGGCAGACACCTTGATATACTCTTACTATTAAACTGTGTTGTCACCAAAATATAGCCGGAAATGCATTGACAGGTCTTATTGGACTCCATTTCACAAACTGCGTGTCGTATCTGACTGCAGAGGTAACTTTCAACTGAGCATGGGTCTCCAATACTTATCTGCTTTGGAAGTGGAACACATTCATTTTTCTCTCTGTCATAAAGATACTCGCAATAGCAACGGTTTGTTTCGCTATCGCAGATTGTGGCGGGTGACCCCATGCTACATTCTTCGTTGTAAATGCACTTTTCACCGATTTGTTTCGGTAAGAGACAGTCTCCGGTTTCTGCCTTGATTGTTCCTGCATCACATGCACATTTTCCATTTTCTTTGTTGCAGTGGCTGTGTTGGGAGAGAAATGTGGAGCACTGGATATCCTCTTTGCAGGGGTCGTCAAAATTGTGAACTTTGTTTAGGCAGATTAGATTGTCAGTGGAGTTATAGCTGTGACTAGAAAAATATCCTGTGTCGCAGACGCAGACATTTCGCTCGGGACAGTGCTTTAATGTGTCGGGGTGCGAATGGGGAATATGGGAGCAGTCAAAATTTAAATGAGAATGTGGTTTCAAATTGGAAAAAGGATAGAATGATCGTGAAGATATGAAGGGCCTACGGCTTTGGACAGTTGAGAATGACAATGAGAGGATGATGGCTACCGGAAGTATCCAAAGTGGCTTCATTTTTTGGAATTGCTTTGGAATTTCAAGTTGATGGTAATGAGTGGTAAATTAAGACGAGAGAAAAATGAAATAAGCACAGAGACAAATGTAATTTTGTTTGTGACTAACAAATTCCATTACTATTGACGAATTATGACATGAAATATTTAAACTTTTATTAAATTCTTCTTGTTTGTTAAGCAATTCTCTTTCACTGCAGATGATGTGTGTATTCGATTTTTGTGACAATTCTGCACATAACACGCTATTTAATCTGACACCTGTTGAGTTGATTCTTATAGTTGTTCCACATTGCTTCAAATTTTCTCATGCCATAGGCACGCAGTTCCATCAAAATTTATCATAAAGCCGTGGGAACATCCACATGTTCCTTTTTCTTTGTTTGGGTTGTTATTCAGATTGCACAATGATTCACCTCTGATGCTCCATTTACACTCATCGTTCGAGTGGCACTCATCGCCGTATCGTTTTCTCTGGAAATGTTTTTTGTCCTTTGAACAAGTCGTCCTACCTAAAACGTTGTTGAACACGCATTTACGCGTGATAATATTTCCAGTGAAACACTGCTCATCTACTTCACATGAATCACCTTCGTTTACAATTTTATGGCAGGCTCCGTCCATGACTGCGGCTACCCAGCCATCGTTGCACAAGCAGCGGCCATTAACGCAGGAAGCTTCCAGACCCAGTTGGCCTTTTTGGCACTGATAGTTATGTGTACATGGAGAACCTTCATGATGTCGAATCTAAGAAAATGATATCGAACTAAAATATTGAATAAACCTAGATAGGTATTTACATTTTTAATTTTTGTAACGACTCACTTCCATGCAATCACCATCAGAATCAATGAAGCCTGGAATACATCGGCACATTTTCTTGGTCCCATCTCTCGTGCACATGCTATTTTTCACTTGACACTGGTCATTCACCTCACAGGGCTCGTGAAGTACTGGCACAGTTTCAAGGCAGATATTCATATCATTGTTTGGGACGTAGCCGGAAATACAGGAACATTTTCCTTTATAGCAAAGAGCATTTTCTTGACGTGAGCAGTGATAATATGGCCTGGTGCTTTTGTTATAATCGCATGGCATTCCAATTATGATAGAACGTAGCTCGCAAGAATTAGTTTCAGGATGGAGGAAACTTCGTTTGTTGCAGAGACATTGTCCTTTGCGGCATATGCTATGAGGAATGGGGTCGCACTGACGTTTAGATTCACTGCAATCATCTCCAATAGAATGTCGCAAAGGAACACACCTCTTTAAATGGTAAATATAAAGCGAGTCTGGTTGACACCTGCACACCGACAGAGTAGAATCACAGTAACTCAGGGCACCCAGTCCCGCAATGCACTGTGCGTTCACGACACAATCCGAAAAAAGCTCATGGCTTTCCTCCAGGCAGGTCACTGTCGAAACGCTTTTGGGGCGGCACTCGCCGACCTGCGTGGTGTACTTGACGTAACCATCAATGCATTCGCAGCTGCCACTTTCAGAGCAATATGAATTCGGGAGTTGATTTCGACAGATTGTGTTTGAGAAACAGTCTTGTTCGCCGGTTTGATAATCTTCGTCAGATACCCAGGCAAATGATTGTGAAGATAGAAAGAACAATGATATTAGCAAGTGGAAAATCTTCATTTTTATTCGAATTTTTAACAATTTTTATTTCACATTAACCGTAAAATAATTTGTGTAGATAGATTAACAAAAGTAATGCAAATTCAATTTTAGCTGGCTATATAATCTAACCCATGAGAAAAGAGCTTTGATGTTTCGGACAGGAGTTCTGTAACAAAGTAACAACATTAATCAATTAATCCATCGATGCTGATAGTTGTTTACAGCTTATCATCATTATAATGAAAAATATTGGTGTCATTTGTTCTAGTTCACACAGATACGTATCTAAGCATTTTACTCTTGTTTGTTAAACCTGAGCTGAACTTTTTTTAGTACAAGCCAAGTAATTTCTGTTTTCTCCTGCAATGACCATACACAAACTCCACTGCAAACACCGGAAAGCAAACAGACAGACATTCTGCTAGTAAAATGAATGTATCAAAGTGAGCCTTCAAAGACATGGAGATGTCATTATTTGGCGTGCCAATATTTAATTGCGGTTGATTCATCTTAATTGAAAATGCAAAACCATGAATGTTCTGGAGAAATTTAAGCCCCCTCTTTGTCTGGCTGGTTCCAGTTGCATTGCTACTCTTTTTCATTTTCTTCTCCAACAAAGAAAAGATTTCTTTCGTTAAACTAACCTCCCAAATTTTTCTTCCAAATTCCGCCCATCTTTGGTAAAGACCACTTTCCTCCATTTGCATAAAAAGTGGGATGAAAAATGGAAGGAAATAATTTCTCTTTACAGTTGCCACTTCCCAGGATGTTAGTGAAGGGCTCGTAGGATACATTTTGGATATCCATTTGTCCGTGAAAGCGGCCAGGAGGATTCGCCTGAAAACAAGAATTTCTTTTTCGTCCATCAGGGAATAACTCTTGGTGGAGTCAATGGAGCCGTTTTTATCCTGGATTTGAAATTGATTTCCGAACACGATGTCCATCGCAAATTCTTCATAGTAATGGGTTACCCATTCCAGTGATTTTCTAAGCCTTTTAAAGATGTTCGACTCCGGAATCGGTTTCGCCAGTGAGTGAAGGATCTCCTCCAAGACTAGGTCTCTCAAAGTTGATACTATTCCGTCATGGTTGAAGGCCGTAGCTGAAGTCAGAATTTTCCCTTGAGTCTGAACCTGGAGAAGTTCCGTCAAATTTGTTGGTACCAGAGGGTCGGACTGCTTTGTCAAAAGAGATACCAACATTCCTTTATATGAGAATCCGATAAGTACTGCCATCATGGACCAAATAGTCCATGAAAACATTAATGGGAACGGCTTTGGATATGGCAGATTTGAAACAATCGGGAAAATTGTTTGTCCTGGCTGATCAATCAGTGTTCCAAGAAGATCAATGAATGTTTGCAGACAAGTAATTATGGAACGGTGTCCAACCAAAGATGTCAGACAAAGAACGATTGTAAATGATGTAACCGATAAACCTAAAGAGACCCAGGTAAATAAATCAAAAGGATGGACCATCGCCGAGGCTAATGTGTGACCTAAGTGACTTGGGTTTAACACTGTGAGGAACAAGTACGGTTTTATTCTCATTCCCGTTCCAATAATATTCAGAAATACGTTTTTAGTCACTTCCACATTTTGGGAGATGAGAATTATGTCATGATAAACTAGATGTGGAGATTTATTACTATTACTTTTAATTGTGTAATTTAAAACTTTGCCCAGGATTTTGTGAGAGCAAATTGCTTCAAATTTATCCATTGACCTATTATTCTTATGAATGTTGCAATGCTCAACTTTTTGTTTTTTCAACTCTTCTATTTCGTACCGGTTAAGGTTGGTTTTCACAAAAGATCCCCTGAGGTTTCCGTTAACAGTTTTCCACTGCTTGAGCAGTAGTTCGAAATTTAAATTTGTCACCTGAACTTTCTGTAAACTATTTCGTTCGTCACAGGTAAAGCACGTCAGGTATAAGGACATTAGCTTGTATCTGTAATCTAGCACAATAAAAAGAGATGTCAACGGAACGGAAGAAAAGTTTTCAATTGTTTCTAATAAATTGTTCAAGGTTGCGTCATCATCGTTAATGATAAGTACAAGTGAAGGACTGGTCGCAAATTGTTTTAAACTAAACACCATTTCAACTGTCTGCACAGCAAAGTAGATGTCACCTTGTAGACAGGAATATTTTCGAAAATTGGTGAAAGTTTGAGATGAAATATCAGTTTGATTCTCGTCTCTTAATTTTTCTACTAATAACGAATTATTAGTATTCGTATATTCTACTTGGACCGAAAATTTTAATTTTGTTTGATAGGCTTCCGAAAGAAGAAATTCCATGAAATTCAATTCTTGATTTGTAATATTTAAATCAGTGTTTAAAATGAAGCGAAGATAAAAACTTTGGAAAAGTGTTTCCAAGAAATTGCTTATCGACGATGACGATGTCTGAGGTTGAGGTGAGTTGGACTTTGCAATTGGAAGATTTAAAAGGAATGAAAAAACGATAACATTAATAGTAAACATCATATTAACCACATTTAAAATAATACATTATGTATAATGCGCGTCAATGAAAGTATTGGTTCATGATCACGAATCGTGAATGCCGAAAATTACTTCGGAAGTGACCGCACCACAAAATTACACCTGAACCACTTTTCGATTCACGCAAATCCCTTGTGCATTATTCGTGTAAAATGTTAAACAATAAAACATTGTTTACTAACAAATTATGGATTTAACTTAACTCAAGGACAAATGTGCACATAGTCTGGTTAACAGTAAACAATTAAAGTAAATATTTGTTTTTCAAGTGCGACATTAATTTACATACAACTGCATACATAATCATTTGTGGCATGCATTGTCATGTTCTGGTCTTATTATTTTTATACTTTTGGTCTTATACTTTAAAGCAATAGTTTAAATTGCTTAAGAGGTTTGTGAATACTGTGCATAAATAGTATAGCAACATGTCAACAATTAAAAACTGGTTATGTAATATAAAATATCAATTCTCGGTAATACTGATAATGTATTGATAACAAAAAGCTGTTTTTTTTTGCATTTTGTCACTTTTATTCATTGCTTAATATTATAACGGTGCTGCATTTGTCGACTCCTGCTTGACCACACAAAAATGATCTCGGCAACAAAAGCTACTAAAGACAGACATAAGCACTCCAATAGCAAAATGAATGTTTCGCCATGAACTGTCATTCCCATTGCAATTTCATTATTGTTACTTTCACCACTTTCACCCGTATTTTTGCGGATTGTATTTGCAAACACGAAGCCGTGGATATTTCTCGGTAATTTAGCCATATTGATTCTACTAACCGTGTCTTCTTGCGGTAGCTTTGTTTTATTTTTAGTTCTGATTTTTAAATGTTCAATCTCCCATTGAATTATAAATCGCAGCTGCTTCATATAATCGACTTGTGAAATTTGATCTGAAAATGACTTCCAGCGATTAAATAAACCGGCTTCACTGAGCTGTATGAAGAGCGGAACAAAAAACCGATGAAAATAATTCTCCTTTACTGCCATGATGTTTGTAGACTTTAAGAGTGGATTTGTGGGATAGCTTTTGGATACCCAGTGGCCTGTAAATGCGGTCACCAAAATCCCCCTAAATTCCAGGTCTCCGGGTTGGTCTATTAAAGCAAAGGGTTTCGTTGTGTCCACTGATCTATTTTCGTCTAGAACAGAAATTGGATTTTGACAAGAAATTGCTGATGTAAACTGCCAAATATCTGAGGTTATCCATCGCAGTGTTGCATTGAGTTGCTGGAATACATCACGCTTCCGGTCTAGCTTTTTCATCGTTTTGAGAATGTCCTTCAAGTAAAATTCTTTCAGGGATGGAAAACGTTTACCGTCGCGGTTCACACCAGTTCCAACTGTCAAAATGTCCATTTTGCTTCCAAGTAAAGCTTCCAAATTGGTGGGCGTCACTGGTTCAGATTCCTTCGTCAAAAGAGACACTATCGTGCCTTTGTAGGAAAATCCTATCAATACAACCATTGTACACCACAGTGTCCAAGAAATCATAAGGGGAAAAGGCTTGGGGACTGGGAGGTGATTGATGATTCTAACGGCGACTTTTCCAGGTTGGTCCAGGATTGTTCCTAGGAGGTCAATACTTGTCTGGAGAAATGTTATGGAGATACCCTTACTCAACCATGATAACATGTACAGAATCAGTGAAAAGATTATAATGGAGATCATCAAAATTGTCCAGCAGGATACATCGAAAGGTCGCAGTATAGTAGAAGAGGCCGTCGCCTGACCTATGACCTGCTGATTAATTACTGTGAGAAACATGAAAGGCTTTGTGGACATTCCAGTAATTAGAATATCACCGTGAATCATGCGCAGTGTCTGGACATTTTGGAATGTAAATATGACCTTATGCCAAAGCATTCCTTGCTCATCTTGAGTGGTAGAGAGTAGAGATGAGTAATTCAATGCAGAGCCGATTACTTGGTGGACACAGAGTCCCTCAAAGTCATCGATGGCTTTTTCGTGCAGGTGAATGTTACAGTGTTCTACGTTTTGTTTTTTCAGTTGTTTAAACTTATTGTAATTAATGTTCGTTTGCACCATGGTACCATGCAAGTTACGGTTGAATAATTTCCATTGCTCAGAAATGTGCTGATAAGATAAATTTTCCTTCCAATAAATTTCCGGCAAACCCAGTTTTACATTGCACGTAAAACAAATTAAACTAATTGTAGAATAGTTGTGATGAAGCACAGCAAAAATTGACGGAACTATAGTGAAACGAAGGTTTTGAAGTGGCTTTTCTAGTTCAGTTAAATTATCCCATTTGTCGAACGAGAAAAGAACAAGAGAAGGAATGACAAGAAATCTTGAAAAGCTTAGGTAAACTAGGGCCAGTCGTAAGTCAAAGAAGATGGAGACAATAAGGGTGGAATATTTTCGAAAACTGACTCTCGATTTGTTAAAATAGACTTTGAGACGGATATCGTATTTAAGGCGATCTTCCGCGTCTGCCTCTTCTGTAATTAATTTCCTGGTTGTGCATGTCAGGTGAATTGGAAAATAATAACTGTCCGCATTTTTTATTGTTTCGTTAATGAAATTCGAAAATCTCCTCGTGTGAACCGCAGCGGCGTCCAATATAAAGTGGAGAGTGAAATCCGGTAAAACCTTTCCAAGCAAAGGGGGCAAGACTGAGGATGAATTTGTTGCTGGTACAGACAAACTCGGTTTGAGTTTGAGAAAAATTGCAAGTGCAAAGAGTAATGAAAATGAATTAAAGCCAAGTAGTACAATAATATTCATTTTATTAACTTTTTCATATGTTCACGGAGAAATGTAGTACATTACAGTAAAGTCTTGAATAATTTAATTTGAATAGTTTTTACTCACATTAACATCCTAACGGCTTTACTTATGTAGGGGCGTCGTTCAATGGGCAAGTGCCAAGTACAATTTTCATTGACAACTCCCTCTCAGCTTTCATTTTTCTGTATTGTGTAAATAACACTTACATTTTGACATTGTATTTTTTGGTATTTCAACCAAAAACAGTTTCTTGTTTAATTTGAGGATGTTATATTAAATATACCAATATTTGTCAATATGTCATGGTGTCAAGATGTCTCTCTCTAGTGTCTGCTGCTCAGATACCACATTACAAGTTCCATTAGAAACATCAGCAAAGAAAGAGATAAACATTGTAACAGTAAAGTAAATGTATCTGCGTGATCTTTCAATCTTATTCTGGAATCTTGAATATCATTATTATGTAAACTGTTAAATTGCTGATTATCCACCCTGCTAGTAAACACAAAACCGTGAATATTTCGGGGTAATTTGACTTGCTTTTTTCTGGTTTGCAACTGTAAGTCTAACGAATTGGATGCTTTTGCTTTATCCGACTTATCAGTCTTTTTACGAATGCGGCTACGGATGTATTCGATATTATAGACCATACTAATTTTTTGAGAAAACGATTTCCACCTTTGGTACAGACCCGATTCATCCATCTGCATAAATAAAGGAGGGAAGAATATCTTAAAATAATTCCGTCTCACTGCCACCATTTCCCATGATGTTAATTTTGAGCTCGTAGGAAACATTTTAGAAATCCACATGTCGGTGAAAGCAGAAAGTAGAATGCGTCTGAAGCGGAGAACATTGATTGGATCGAGTAGCGAAAAAGCTTTTGTCGTGTCCACTGATTTATTTTTGTCTACTATTTTAATCCGATTTTCGAACGTCAGGCCCAAGGCGAAATTTACGAAATCAAAGGAAATCCAATCCACAGATTTCCTAAGGCGTCTGAAGATCGTATTTGATTTAGAGATTGGCTTGCGCAGTGATCTTAAAATATCCACCAAAATTATATCTCTCAATGCTGACATAGTTTCACTCTCATTTGCTGCACTACTCGAGGTCAGAATGTCAAAGGGACTTTCTACCAATTCATCTAAATTGGTTGGCACTACTGGATCTGGTTGCATGGTTAGGAGAGACACCAATGTTCCTTTATATGAGAAACCTAATTGAATTGCCATTGTGCACCATAAAGTCCAGGATATCATTAATAGAATTGATGTATGCCTAGAAGAAAGATTTGAAACAATTCGAACAAATATTCTTCCGGGCTGATCAATTAGCGTTCCAAATAGATCAACAAGTGTTTCTGGATAGCTGCTATAGGTCTTAGTCCTATTATCTACGAGGGAAAGTAAATAAGCGATGATTGAATAAGCTGCCAGAAACGCAAATAAAATAATCCACGTAGTAATATCAAAAGGGTGAAGTATTGCAGAGGTCATAGTTTGAAACGCCGTAGAGTTTGGGTTTAAAATGACAAGAAACACATAAGGCGTTGATACGGCCCCTGTACTGAGGAGATCCAAATGAATTGCTTCCATTGCTTCAATATTATGTGCTGCCACAAGCATTTCATTGTAAACACTTCCCTGCAGTCGCAAACGACGGTTTTTCTTATGTATATCAATTGTGTAATTGAGAATTTGCCCGATTGTCCGATGTGTGCAAATGGCTTGAAACCTGTCCATGGGTTGCTTACTCTTATGAATATTACAGTGCTCAACTTTATATCGTTTTAACTGTCTTATCTCTTCATTGCCTATTTCAGTTTCAACTAATGCACCATGCAGGTTTCTGTTAAGAGCTGTCCAGTGATTCAGAAGCATTTCATAAGTCAATGCTTCTGTTATGTTGATCACTCGCAAAGCTTTTCCAGGGTCACAGGTGAAACATATTGTTGTAAGCAGGGATGAGTTGAAGCGAAGCAGAAGAAAAACGGATGGCAGCGGCATTTCCCCAAAACGAAATCTTCGAACTCTGATCGACAAGTCCGTGAAATCGTCTTCAGCATCTTCGAAAGCGATGAGGACAACAGTCGGGGTAACCGGAAAGTCTGCCGCCACCGCCCCAAGACTAAAATAGATGTCTGCTCGTAATGCCTTTGGAAACTTGCCAGGCAATTTCTAAATTTCCAAAGAGTTCGCTCTGATCCTCTCAGTTCCTTTCTCTCTTCCTCTTCACTATAAACAGGTTTGTATGTTGTTTGAATAGGAAAATGATAAAAACTTTGTAGATGCTTCATTTCTTGCAAAAATTCTTGGAAACAGATTTCGTGTGCAGTTTTGGTGCTCACTACGAAATGTAGTGTAAAGTCATGGAAAAGTGTTTCCAGAAGGTTTCGTATAGTTTTGGAGGATTCTGAAGAAATGGCTGATGAATGAATACATTGATAAAAAAGTAATGGGGAAAGCAAAAGTGAAACTGAAATGATATTTAAAAAATTCGTAAATACCATAATTTAGCCGTATTTGAGAATACACGCAAGTTTCTAAGTTTTCTTTGACCGGACACAAAATGAATGAAACACGATTTACATAAGAATGTTTATAGTAATTTGGTAATGTTAAAAGCAAATATTTATTTATTTATATATTCGTTTTTATTTATATTTCATTTTAAAAATAATGATTCAACCTGCCAATTCTCTAGTGGTTGTAATACAATGTATCCTTAAAGAACTTACGCTATAATAAATAAACTGATCGTGTGATAAGCACTTAAACAATTTAAACTTTGATAATTTGCACAAGTTCTTATGTATCTAGTATCAAAGTTTAAAATTATGGTTGAAGGTTACAACCGTAAATAAATTACACGTGCTATGTAAGTGATGAATGTTTGACAATTGTATTTAATTGAAATTTATGCATACTTTCTTGATAATAACTTTATTTTTACTGTGTGTTAATTAAATTTAAATTTTACAACAACGTAATAAATTTTCATAAGACTAATCCTAAAATCTAACCATTTACTCCAAATTGTACAGCATTCGTTGTCTCATCTTTATACCAGCAAAACGTTCTATGACAAATACCAGAAAACAAATAAACAGTAATTCGAGCAGCAACAAAAATGTAGCCTGGTGAACTTTGATAGTCATGCGAATTTCATCACTTTTGCTCTCGCGCTTTCTCATCGCAGCAATTTCTAAATTTTCATAGGAAAACAGAAATCCAAAAGTATTCCTTGGTAGATTGACCGAATCTAGAGGAGAAAGTGAGGTGTCATTCACTCTTTTTTCTTGCCACCGTTTAAGCATATTACGAGCACGTTTCAAGTAGAACACTTTGCCAATTCTGTAGTTGAATGACTCCCAGCGACGGTATAATCCGGCTTCGTCCAATTTCATAAACAGGGGAATGAAAAAGCGGTGAAAGTAGTTTCTCCCCACCACCACCCCATTCCTAGCCGTCAGCATTGTACTGGCAATATAACTTTTTGACAGCCAATCTTCCGTGAATGCTGCGAGCAGAATGCGTCTGAATAACAAATTGTCAGTTGGCTCCAGTAGGGAATAAGTTTTACTTGCGTCAACGGATCTGTTTTCATTCATCACTCTCATCGGTTGGTTAAATGTCGAGTCAATAAGAAACTCATCGATATTATCAGGCACCCAGACCAATCGTTTCTTTAGTATTTTTAGAAGATTTGAGTCCGGAACTGGTTGATTCATTGAATTTAAGATATCACTTAGAATAAGATCTCTCAATATGGAATACTTCACTCCCTCTCTTTTAGCGTCCTGAGAGGTTAAGATGGGGAATCCAGAATCCAGAAGTTCGTTCAGATTGCATGGAGCACTTGGCTCTGATTTTTTTGTCAGCAGAGAAACCAAAGTACCTTTGTAGGCAAATCCTACGATCACCGCCATTGTACACCAGAGCGTCCAAGCTATAATTAGCGGAAATGGTTTAGGCGATGGAAGGTTTGATGCAATTTTCACAATCGTTCTTCCTGGTTGGTCAATGAATGTTCCGAGGAGGTCAATTACTGTCTGAGGAATTGTCACGGAGCCTCTGACGTGCAAACCGATGTGAGAAATTCTATACAGAATTTGAGAGAAGATAATTATTGCTGCTGTCAAAACAATCCAGATTGGTAAATCAAAGGGATGAATAATTGCAGAGGCAAAGTTGTGACCGGCTTTTCTATTTCTAACTGTTAGGAACATGTAGGGATTCGTGGTCATTCCTGTTGCGATGATGTCGCGTTTGTAGAAGCGTGTGATTTTCACGTTGTGGGCTACCATTAAAAAATGGTTCTTAACGTATCCATGAGGCCAATGCCTTTTCAATCGTATTCCATTGTCCCAATAATCTGCGGGAGTGAAGGAATAGTTCAACCGTCCTCCGATAACCAAGTGACTGCAAATTGATTCAAAATAGGAAATAGTCGAATTATGATTGTGAATGTTGCATTGTTTCAGTCGACCAGTCGCTTTATCAATTATACGCACCAGAGAACCCGGTAACTCTGTGTCTATTGTTACTCCACGAAACTTCCGGTTAAGAGTTATCCATTTGGAAAGGAGAAAGTCATAGCTAAGAGTTTCAGTGTTTCTAATTTTTTTAAATCCATGTTTGCAAGTAAAACATAAAACACTTAAAAAGTGATCTTCGTCATGTAGGACTATGAAAATGGAGGTAGAGGTAACCGTGGAACGTTGAAGGTTTCCGAACAAGTTTCTCAGTTTATGTTTAGAAATAGCATCGCTTTCATTGTAATTGTGATGCACAATTAAAATAATCGTTGGTGATGTCAACCTGAGAAATCCGTCGGCAGAGATTATATCTAGGTAAATGCATGCTGATTTCGTGGAATATTTCCTGAAACTTTGTCTTGTCCTACTTGCAAGCAGTAATTGAGATTCGTCATCTTCCAAATAAAACTCTACAATGCTCTCGTTATAAATCGATTGTGGATCAGTATGAGTGACTTTAAAAGTTATGGAATCCTCGTTTAGTTTAACTGCTTCATTTTGAATATTTGTCAAATAACTATTCTGAACTGTGATGTCAAAATCGGTGTTCAAAATAAAATGTATGGTAAAATCGGGAAAAACTTTCTGAAACGTTTGCAATATCAAATCAGTCGAGATCAACGTGTCTTCTTGGGAAACTATTAAAATACAGCAAAATGAGAGATTTAGTAAAATATTGGTATACAAAACAATATAACTCATGGACGAAACCATGTTTATTATGCACAATATTATTTTTATTGTTGTTTTCTGAAAACAAAGTGATAAGTAGTTTCCAAAATACTTTTACTATAATACGCAGTAAATGACAATGACACAATATCTGTAATGTTGATATTTGTAAGACTTACTCTTTAATAAAAACTGACATTTGAAAGCAATTCAAAGCAAATAAATAACTAAGAAAAAGTGTTTTATTTATTTGTACAATACTGATTGACGGACTGTCATTATTCCAAGTGTCGCATAACAATATTCAATATTACGAATGATACAATCGTTTATGTCGTGTTATAGACCCATAAGCGAATTCCAGTATGAAAACTATGAGACACGCGGACAAGAACTCTCCCAATAACACAAAAGTGGCTCTGTGGACTGTCATGGCTGAGGCCGTGTTATCGTTATCGGCCCTTCCTGCCGTGGAACGCCGATGTCTGCCCTTTTTATCTGCAAAGATGAAACCAAACAAGTTTCCTTTGAAACCGATTTTTCTTGAAGAGGACGATGACGATGATTCCATATCTAACGTTTTGTTCCATTGCTTGGATGCCCATTTTATGACTTCTCGAGATTGGTTCATGTAGCTGAATTTGCCAATCAATCTGGAAAATCTTTCCCATCGTCGATAAAGGCCAGCCTCTTCTAAATTCATAAATAGGGGTATGAAAAATCGGTGAAAGTAATTTCTCCGAACGGCAACTTTATGCCGAAAAGTGAGAAGATTGCTGACAGGATAGCGTTGGGAAACCCATTTATTTGAAAATCCAACTAGCAAGGATCTTCTGAGGGACAGGTCATTTTTTTGTTCCATCATTGCATAAACCTTGGACGTGTCCACGGACCGATTTTGATCACGGACTTGAAAAGGTCTTTCAAATGTGACGTCCAGAAGATACTCTCTTAAGTCATAATCAATCCAGTTTAACGCTTTCGCAAGTCTCCTCAGAAGAGGTTGCTCTCTTTGAGATAAAATGTCGCCAATGTAAAGGTCCCGCAGAACAGAGAAGTTGGTGGAACCGTTGGCTGCTGTATCAGAGGTAAAAATTTCCACCCCACTAGAAAGCAATTTTTTGAGACTCTTTGGTGCAACCGGCTCTGATTCCTTTGTCAGAAGTGAAACCAACGTTCCCTTATACGAAATTCCCAAAGTGAGTGCCATCGCACACCATAGAGTCCAAGCTATTATTAGCGTAAAAGGTTTTGGACACGGTAAATTAGAAGAAATTTTGACAATTGACCTCCCAGGTTGCTCAATGAATGACACAATAAGGTCAAATACTGTGTTTAAAATGGTTACTGGGCTAATACCCATTAAGGATATTAAATGGAGCGTGCCCGCAAATGTCACAATTGATACTG